>JAULCD010417838.1:0-15154 GCA_032361085.1 Calliostoma canaliculatum | reverse complement strand
AATGTGTTTAAAAGAGCTCCGATCGGAGCTCTTTTAAACAAGTTATCACAGGGTAGATTTTGAACACTAATTTGGACTGGAATTTGAAATATTGAAACGGGCAAATGTAGAGCTTGCACTCTGAGGGTTAATATCATAATTATGTCGATTCAACTTTGACAAATTTTAATATTTTTTTATGTTATGTGTATTAATAACCGAGAAAACATGAAAAGTTTTAAAGCAAATCTGAAAAGAAAAGGCCGAAAATATTTTTTAAGTGTTTACTTGCAGATAATTTAATAAAATGTTTCACTGATATCAAGTAGCTTATTCTGCTACCAATGTACATGCAATTAAAATTTATATTTGTTCATTAAAATACTAGTAATCATCTTCTAGCAACTCCTCGTTTTTAATTTCTAAAAAGAAACTTTCTTCTGGTCAAACAATTATAGTGATTGGTTGCGTTAACATTTAGGCTGACCAATCAAAGAGGTCCTATTTATTCAAATATTCGAACACTAACGTCTTCATTCGTCAGTGAAATACTTTTTACCCCCAAAACACAAACGAAAGGTCTTCACACTGCAAATGGTTGTACTCTCACAAACTTTTTACATCTTTAAATGTTTCACGTTCGTTACAATTTTGACACACACACAAATATTTATCGTATGTTACACTTAACTTTAAACGTTCTTTACAAGAACACACCTTCCTGATTGGCCAACAGACGGAAAGATAACTCTAATCTGTTGTTCTCGATCACTTCGTGGTAAATGTGCAGGTTTTAATGTGTAAAATAGAGGTTTAATATAGCCTGTTGAAGGGTTGGATATATTCTTATTTCCCACAATATATGGCCGAGATTAACATAAAATATATTTTAGTGATAGACATAATCCGTTGGAGCCTGATAACAATGCGTAGCAAGCTAGTTTTTGTTCTACTATAGACTATGCTACTATAGACATTGTTAGCCTACAGTGACACCTTCAGTATTAGCTCCAAAATCAACAGCATCATATACGTTTAACAAGGACACATTACTACTATGCTTTTAAAGCTGTAGCGAGATGAATATATGCAAACATTGTATGTCTTATAAATACTGGGCCAATGGGTATGGTAAACAAATGCAAAACTCGTTGTAAACAAATGCTAAACTCGTTGTAAACTGTGCATTTTCGAAATAATAAAAAAACTTGTTTTTTTCTTTTGAAAGGGCTTTATAATTTAAAACGATTTTGTCATTTGTAAACCGAATGCAAACAAATGCTAAAATCGTTGTAAATTGTGCACTTTCAAAAGAAAAATAAGCTTTCTTTCGAAAATGCAGTTTGCAACAATTTTGGCTTTTGATAACCGAATCCATTGGTCCAGTAAAATGTCTGTGATCACTATACAATGCCAAATACCAAAATATACCGCCCCAATACACGCATTGAATATGGCGTAACAACGAATACAAATTCCACCAACTATACCACTGTCTGTATGTCCATAATTTTAACGGCCAGATTTGAAGCTCAAAGGAATGCCCATGTTGGCAACCGATCCGTCAAATGCACAGCACAGTTTGTGTCATATTTGGTAGGTTCTTTGGTTGAGTTTATGCTTTGATCAACGATCGACACATACTAAAACATGAATCTCGTTCTCCGCTCCACTTTAACGTCCAACTGGCGCACACAAATCCACTATCGTTAATGTACATGACACAACACTGAAACAAATGAGAATGAGTTGTCTCCCCTGGTGACCTTCACCTTTTGAGATTATGAAATCCAGTCTGCTTGGAGCAGTATGTAGTCTATGTCCCGTGATGTACTTTCGACTAACACTGTTCTAAATGAGCGATGTACAGCATCAGTTTTTAACTAGGGGATTACCCTTTTTTCATGTTGAGAAAAATTTCCTCACTTTAGGCGTGAGAAGCCGGAAGAAGGATTGTGGGAACATGGTGTGGGACACATTAGCGTACTTCAGGTAATTGTAGGGCTGTGCAATCACCTCCAGCAAAGCATTCAGCAACTTCCGGTCCTACAACCAAACAAATAAAATAAATGTACAGAGACCTAATGATGACTTGAGCCACAGTGGGCACAGATCGTCTCCATATATATATGTCTTTAAAAAACAAAATTTCAGACATTTTGTCCCAATTTGCCAAAAATTTCTAAAAACATTAAAACAACAATCATCCTGAGTTTCAGTGAAATTTTATGTTGTTTCAGAGCATACAATACATTGTAGTAAAAAGGTTTGTTTTTGGTGGAGACGGTCACGTGTTTTCATGGTTGAAAAACATAACAGTCAGTTTAAGGTGTCATATTGTTTAATATGAAGAAAAATATTATAGCACATGCCTCCCTATTTCCTGTAATATACGACCAATTCCTAAGTATTTGCGAAATTCTACTATCAGGATAAAAAATCGCTGCTTTTTTGGAATGAAAAGGATAGAAATAGTGTCGCCCTTTCGTTTTGTATCCTCTAAATATTTAATGAAATGCATGTGACAGTAACGAACTCACCTTGAATATCTGTTGGTGTTGGTGGTAGTTGTAAAGCCGACTGTCTTGGACTATGTCTTCAATCAGTGTTTGATATTCTTCTGCAAATTAACAAATAAGCCCAAAATAAGTGACGATAATTGCACACTCAATGACTATATATTTTGGGACAGCACTAAATGCAGTGCTAATACTTGACGGAGCTAACTGTTGTATTTTTCTTTAGTTTTTGTTTCTTTTGTGTTTTTATGTCAATTAAGTTTACCTTTAATTACAACTGTTAATTAATCAGTTATTACTATTACTATATTGTAGAAGATTAATTGGTCATTTAATTTAGGATTAATTTGTCCAAAACATTTTCGCTTGATCGCCATTAAAGTTCACAAGTGGACACAGTTTCTACTTACATTTACCTCATTACACATAACGAAAAGACAAGGAAAGAGGAAACGATAAGTACCATTAAAAGTGACAAATGGTATGGAGAAGCCACGAGCCGTGTTGTTTCCATTAGACTTGAACTGAATCCAGAGTTTCTTGGAACGTGCGGTGAAGGCCAAAGGCTGAGCTTGACTCTCACATGTCTCAAACGTTACCATGCTGTATGGAGATTCTGAACAAAAATAAAGGTTTAAAACCCTTAATAATTTGCTGCATGTGTTGATTTTTATTCGAAGAATACCTAGGAGATATATTCACGTGTCTAAGGTATATTTCAGAATAAAAGTGACACGTGCAGCAAATTAAGAAGATAAAGTACTACGCCAGTATAGAATAAATACAGACAAGACATTGCTAAAATAACCATCAAAGTTTGTTTTGTTAGTGATGCGAGTGTTTGTTTAATCTGTATAGTAACAAGGTAAGGTTAGAAAATGACAGCTCAGTCCCATGCAGGGGTCCAGTGTAACGCAAGAGTCCAAGCTATGGTTTTGAGTGAACAAGGTGATATTGTAACAGAGCATTCATTTTCCCAGAAAAAAATATTCCAATCGAATACTTTGTTATAGGTTATTGATTTTTTCTTAAAACCCAAACCTGGACGATCTATTCTGTACCTGGCAAGGTAACCAAATTTAATTTTATTATTTACATTTAGTCATAAAATACCATTCGGAAATATTATCTGACAAAACAAATCATCCTTTACAGCATTACAAACAAAAGTTGTGTGTAGGTCGAATTTATAGCACATGTATTAACTCACTTGATTTCCTCATGACCAGAACGTCGCCACATTTGTCTTCCTCGCGCAAATAGATTTCGGGAATTATCACGAGAATCCGCCGTCGTTTTTCCGGTTTGATCTTCCAAGTGCACCGGATGTTGACCGGGTAGTCCCCTGGATAATTGGGGGTCTCAATCACACCCTGATACCGACCCTCATACCCTCCACACAGGCGATCTGAAGTGAAGTATGGCAGATTTAACGACATACTTGGATGTATCTTGGCATTTGATTGTCATAGATTTCAATTTAACCTTTAGCATGCTGCAGGTGCTATAGTGTACCCAAATGCTTATAATATATATGTATATATTATTTTGGAAAGTGCACAATTTACAACTATTTGTAAGCTGAACTCATTGGCCAAGCGTCGGGTACTTTAGCTGATCTGTCCACTCACTTTTACAGCTGGTGTTGGAGGTCGCCCCTGTGGAGTCGGTGGTGGTGGTGCCAGGGCAGGAGATGCAGTAGTTGTAGCCAGGGCGCGGCTGGTAAGTACCGCGGGGACAGATCTGACATGTGTGGGTTGAGACATTGTAGTAGTGACCCGCAACACACACAGCTGTAACACATAGCAAATGTTGTATCGTATTTGCGTTAAGGGGCCGTACTACAGCCACTACTATTACTGAGAGTCTGTATAAGTGACAGTATGTTTCAACACATACACACAGCAACACTACCATGGTGACACCTAATACACAGAGCTCTTAACACAAATAACAACTATCAAATAGTAGCTGGGGCAAGGAGAGGTACTGTAGCTAGTACTGTTTCTATTTTTGTTTCCTCTTTGGCACAATAAACTATTTGATTTTAGGGTTGTTGGGACGGTGAAATTATGTGCGCTTTTCTGGGTTAAGCATCGGATTACATATTGAGTACAACATACAACACACAAAGTATCTCATACCTCTTGCAGAACAAGCTTTAAACTCGGAGGCGCCTTTCATCCGTGTCCTCATGCCAGCTCCGCAAGGTGTACAGGAAGTGCGGCCATAGTCCGGTTGGTACTTGTTGTAGTCGCAAGGCGAACACGGCTTTCGGCCGTCATGAGAGTAGGTCCCTGGCTCGCACAAATCTTAAAGGGAGGTTATTTTAAACTTTATAAATGGACTCGGTGTACAAATGCCAAAATTGTTGTTAAAAACACACAGTTTTGCTTCATCTCGAAACACTTACAGAGTTTCAGGGCCCTAGTCCCAGTGGTTGGGACCTGGCAGAAAGCTATCTGCAACTTGCATCTTGCAGATGTCAAACGATGGTCGTTTCATCAGCACCAGAGCCCTTTTTGTAACTCATGCGGATTAGTAGTCTCACTCTGCCTTTGAGTCTGTATTCTGCACTGACAACCTTCTTAAAACAGCTGAGTCTGTATTCTGCACTGACAACCTTCTTAAAACAGCTGAGTCTACACATAGTATCTCTACCAGATCGTTTTGGGAAAAGGGGGCGTCTAAGTTCAATGTCAAAGGTAAAGTCACTGGGAGGTCAAATGTCAAGGTCACGTGGCGTCCAAAGACCTCTCACTGCTTGCAGTTTTAATTTTGTAAGAATAATTTCAACCAAAACATTTTCAATCTAAAGCGAGTAAACAACAGTTTTACAAGAACACGAAGAAGAAATAAAAGACGCCTTAGACTTATCACAAATTTGTGGACCGAGACCCTATATACAAACTAATTGTCTTGCCCCTACCTGTGCACTCGGCAACAGACTTGGCCCCGATCATGCCTGCCCCTGGTTTTTGCTCAGGGCAGTCTTTGCATGAGGTCTTTCCCTCCTGGTCCTGGTATTTACCCCCTCGACACATCACACAGCGCTTAGTGTTACTGTTGTAGTAGGTGCCCACACTGCATGCCACTGTAACCGTTACACATGGTATATCAACACGTGTGTAATAGTCATCAATAGTTTATCAACAAGTGTTTAACGTCATCAAGATATATCACGGTTTAAAAAGATACTAGTATAAACTTATGTAAAATTGTTACTTAGATTTGCTCATTAAAACGAGAAGAATTTAATAATGATTCGGGTGTACAACAAATTGTATTCTTAATAATTATTCTGAAATAATTACTTGTACAGCACTCACTAAAATGGCATCAATTTAATATAACCATAATTCAAACGATTTGACAGTTTTATTCCACAGTAAATGCACGTACCACACATCTGGTTTACACTGACACTGCCTGTGGAACAGGAAGCCACAGTTACTTTGTCGGCTTTGAAGTAGCGTTTGATTATCTCTAACGGAATGCCTGCAAATCTGAGGGAAAAGAGAAAATATTACTGAATATTCAATCCTCAAGACGTCAACATTTCTGAGGACAGAGAGCGATGCAATAACAATGTAACACTCTTGGTTTCCAGGTTTCAATGCATCAACTAACCACACTGGTTAAACAGGCTTTCTTATTGCAATAAACTTTGCTGCCTGACATAACTTGAAAGTTCTCGAAAGTTAATTCACTTAGGACGTCCACGGTAGAGAATAATCTAAATATATTTTCTGTCGAGAATGACTTTGTAGGACAAAAGAGTTGCATTGGGTGATATCTGGTGCACGCAAACAATAAACATGTTTGGCTCTACCGGTAGCACCTGTCATGAAAAATAGAAATAGTTCTTATTTCTTTAAAAAGTTATTAATTTCCTTATTAAGTTATAAATTTCCTAAAGTTACACATGTGAGATGAAAGTGTAAGTGTTACCCTATAGGTAAATCTCCCTTCCTAATAGCACGCTTCAGAGTCTTTAAGGCCCTCTTCAGTTTCCGCTTAGTCCTCTTGGCCGCACAAGCTATGTCACATTTTGCTGCAACAAAGTCAGTCACATTTACCATATTTTAGTAAGTCAAAGGTTTGTTTGTTAACTCAGGACCATAGATACAATTTAAGAGTGAGAACAGGACACAATTACAATTCTTATACACTCAAAACTTTAGTATTTGCGGTTCATACCACCTTTATGACCGAGTTTCCTAACAATAAACTTATGTTTTGCACATTTTGTAATTCTAAATGATTTTTTAAGATGACAGTAACTGCAAAATAATTATTAATAGGTGAAGGGGCACCGGGCCTATTTACAACATCCGTATTTATAAATATATTAGTAGTGTGTTCAAATCTTGGTTGAATTAAAAATATTATAATATTGTGATAAAATCCTGGTTGAGTATACATTATATAAATATATATGTAAATATATTGTGTTCAAATTTACTGTGACTACTGTATGCTGTTAAAAATACACCATGTGGTAACTTCAAAGACGAGGTGCTCTTTTAAACAAATTACTACATGGTAGGTAAAATGAATGTTAACCTTGGACTACAGAATTGACTTAGAAAACGGATCACTTTCTACAGTTGAAACTCATCCGATGTAGCATCACTTTCCAACAAATCACCACAGGACAGGTTTTCAAAAGGTTACAATGGAAACAAACAGTTGTAATCAACGTATATGATGTCACTGGTTACAATGGAACTGACAAACCAAACATTTGTAACGGTTAAGTACAGACCATAACACTAAAGAATCAGACTGTGGTTGATAAGAGTTGAATGCTACATTTGGAGGAGACATTATGTGTGATAATGTGGCTCTGAGGGTTACATGTTTTAAAAGAGTCATTATACAGCACAGAGAAGCCGGGGAAATTGAATTTTAATGTGTACAAAGTCACTCCCACCTACTGAGTAACACCAAAAAGTGCAACTGTACCTGAGGGTTTGCGTGAGCTCATCTGCAGTTCAAACTCGGCTGTGACCAGAGATTTGCCGTGGCCAACTTTGCGGGTGTACTTCTTCCGCCTGGATCCACACTTCAACTCCATGGAGTTCACCTGGCATTTCTTGCGGCACTTAAACTTCTTTTGTTCTGTTGATCAAATAGTTTTTGTTGTTGTAAATTTATCCAACAAGGTTGCCAGTCAATACTTGCGATGGTCGCAAAGCTGATACGGTTGAATAAGGACCGCTGTAGTGCGAACGTTAGAACAGCCGGGTGCCATTTTACAAAGCTGTATTAACGCTACAACCTTATAAGGCATGTCACTTTTAAAATGATAAAATTTAAGGTTAGGTTGGGGGGTTGTTTTTTTCAAAAAATAAAAAAAAAATGAATTTTTTTTTTAATTACAAACACAACAATTTTAGAAAACACTGCACTTTCTTAAGAAAATTTGTTCACAATCATTTTGGCACTTGTAATTTAAACCCATTAGCCCAGTGTGTATTCAGCCATTTGTAAACCAAACGCATTATATCAGTGTGTATTTAGCCATTTGTTTTATGCCACGATTTAATCTTTTTCAGAATCGTGTTCGAATCGCAACTCATCTTATAAAGTGTGAGAGATCATAACTCAAAATCGTGGTGATTACGAGGGATTACGGATTTGTATTACATACAAACCCGTGGTTGGATAATCAAACCAGTACAAACAAAATGAAACAATATGACGTTACTTGTGCTGGTGGCCTTCTAACTTGTTGGGTGTGTCAACGAACATCTTTAATAGCTACAGATTCATTATCAACGGCGTTTTTTTCTGGTTATTCGAGGTTATCCGAATGAAATGCGTCGCTTATGGTGTTGCTATGAATGACGCCACAATGAATGACGCCACAAGACAATCACTATTGATTTACTCAGGTGTAACAAAGGAGGCAAATTTTCGTCTGAAAAAGATGAGTCTTTTTTATATTTTGAGACAGACAGCGGAGCCGCTAAAACAACTACTTGCAGCAGGAACTTATTTCTTAAAGTTGCTAATTGTGAAAGGTAATTTATTTATTGCTTAATTTATTCAGGAACGCTAAAATCATCAATCACTACAATGTACAACAGGAGACAAATTTATTGTTAAATGTCTATCTGATGACGTATCTGCCAAAGCGTTCATATTTTTTTACTGTACATGGTAAAAGTAGTATATTGTCCATTGGTCATAAGATCTTGTCAAACAATTCTGCGAAATGCTAAATCTATCTATTTCTTCTTTTCTCAGATCAGAATTCTAGCTTTCGAAGACCAACTTATGTGGGTGACTCTGTTAAAACTCACTTTTTAATAAAATTATTTTAAAAATACAAAATTAGATATTTATTGTTAGTTGATATGTATGTTCTTTACTGTTCGCCGATGAGTTTATTTATGTTCTTCTTTAGGTTCTTCTTCAGACTAGATAAAAACTGCGTTTTGCATAGGAGGAATAGTCGTTGTCTGTTCATGTAAGTCCCTTATTACTTATAAATGTTATAATTAGTTAACATTTTACCTACAACTACTATTCTTTTTTATTGATCTATCTGTTTGTATTTTAATTCTAGTAAATACCACGTAATTGTCACAAAATAAAATGTTAATTTGACACATATAATTTAAAATATAGTGGATAACAAAGAAACAGTGCACTGTAGATGTTGCTATTCGTAACTACATCGTTATCCATGCAGATGCCGGCTACTGTAGATGTTGCTATTCGTAACTACATCGTTATCCATGCAGATGCAGGCTACAAAATTTGGAAGATTGTGGATCAACGTAAACATTTTGAAAAAATCAGACAAGTTGGCCCAGGCTGCTTCTGTGGACGAGACGACAGAGGGAGAGACAGAGTTTGATATCTCCAACCTAAACCAACTGTCTGTCCCAGTCGGGGTAGCCTGGGTCGACCTCTGTCCTGAGGAGCCCGAGGAGGCAGACATTGAGCCACTATATCGCTTTACCGTGGAGGACAAGGAGCAGGAACATGAGCAGGAGGAGGATGAGAAGAGAATAACTGGAAGATGGGGACTGAAGGTTATTTGGCAGGAAGAAGAGTGAATTAAACTCGGGAGATACGACAGGTGGGATGGGGGTTTGGGGTGTGTGTGGTGAGGGTGGGGGGAGGCAGGGGCGGGTTAATGTGCTATAAAGCTTCAAGGAGCGAAGCGAATAGGCCGATTGGTGAAGGAGGAAATCTTAATTGGACAATTTAACTACAGATTACAAGTTTATGTCCATATCATTTTTATTGTCGTGTTCATAAACTCGACTTACATACAATCATTGTTTGAAATATTTATTTATTTATATATTAACTATACTCTAATGATGTTTGTCTTTCTTTGTTTCTGCTGACATAATAACAATAATATAAAGAAATGAAAATTACCTCGAAATAATTTAAATATGAGGTTGATTTTCAAATAAACTAAATGTTTTGGCTAATTTGTGTCACCGTTTTGTTTTTCTGTGGAAGTTTCCGCAAATCGAATGTAACTGATTTGGTGTGTCCTCGTTTTAGCCTGTTCACCTTAATTACGACCACTTTGAACACGGAATTGTTCACAGTAAAACA
This sequence comes from Calliostoma canaliculatum, assembly GCA_032361085.1. NCBI lineage: Eukaryota > Metazoa > Mollusca > Gastropoda > Trochida > Calliostomatidae > Calliostoma > Calliostoma canaliculatum. The sequence continues at coordinate 5,066 of JAULCD010417838.1, read as the reverse complement.
CACCGAACGATCGGTGACTTTTTTTTTCTTTTTTTTTGTTTTGTTTTTTGGGTTGTTTTTTTAAAGATTAAGTACTGTATAAAAAACTTATATTTTATAAAATGTAATATGTATTAGTTAACTTAATTTTCGGATATAAGTAATTTAGAGGATAGACTGGCAAAAACTGATTCACAGAATTTTGTCAACAGAGTCGTAAAATGTAAGGTTAATTATTTTTAAAAACATTTGACAAAACCTTCATTAAGTTTTGATTATTTAGTCATATGCATAGTAGCTTCATACACACTGGCGCCAATGTTTACTTTACAAATGATCGTGCCAATTACTATTTTTTTAAATGCTTTAAATTAAAGATCATGCTGATTTATAAAAATCGTTTAAGAGTAGTACTGCATAGCAGAACGGAACAGACCGTGGACTAGCACAATGAAGCATGGCGGGCTAATCGCAATACAACGTATTCATCTCCAATATACTCTCTTAAAAAAAGAAACTCAACAAGATACTAGAATTTGTATCCATCTATGTATTGGCACAGGGAGGATTTTACAAACATGTTTCATTTATTATAATTCCTATGATGTTTTTTTGTCTCAAAACATCACATCCAAACGTATCCAGCATGAAATACCTGTATTTAACAGCACGATTTTGAGTTGGTGCACGCATGCAATGTCACAGAATACATAATGCACGTGAAACTTGGGACTTGTATCATGTTACTGATGGATATAAAAGATCAATCACTGTTTTCTGTTTAGTCACTTCATTTGAGAGTTTTTAAATAATTCAAAATGCCACGACTCAGCCGCGCCAATAGAAATATTGCTTTAGGGCTTCCGGAAGCAGGACAAACTCAGCATGCAGTTGCCCGTTGCATAAAACTGGAATGTCCAAATAGCAAAAAGCACCAGTTTACTACTTGTTAAATGTCTGCACAAAATTTCGTGTTAAAATATACTACTCAAAAGAATCCAAGGAACAAACTATTTTAGGTGTCATGGGGTGATGGGTGATCAAGTACTGTTATACCAGATGGCTATGGGGTGTTCGATCAATGTTACTAGATGTTTGACACAGCACACCAAAAGGCTAATGGAGATGTTATCAGTTGAAAATTCCCAAAATAGTTTGAACGATAGTGCTGAAACGCAACGCTGCAGCTGGAATACACATATGCTTTGGGTGGAAAAACATGATAAGCATTAAAGTTGAACTTACTGTAAACGTCATGGACCAAGTGGGGATAAATGAAGCCCTTCCTCTGCTGAGAGTCAGTCATACAAAAACATGCCTCAAAGACGCCGTCTCAGTGACTAAAATCGAGGAAGAGCTGTTGGGTGGATCCAAGAGGGAGTTGCTCTTTGTGTAGTTGCCAGACAATTTGGTGTTTTTTTCTCTGTCATTCATTGACTATGGGCCTGATATCAGATGACCGGAAGATTCCAAAAACCACGAAGGCCTGGTCGACCAAGACGCACTACATGTGCCAAAGATCGTTAAATCATCCTGTCGTCCTCACGTCAACGTTATCTCACTGCAAATAGCCTACGACAACGCCCGCATGCAGCAACCCACACCAACGTCTGTGACCAGACAATTCGTAATCGTCTCAGAAAAGCTGACCTGCGACCAAGATGTCAGGCTGTTCGATCACTTTTACGGCAACAGCACAGACAGGCACGTTTGGCGTGGGCATGCAATCATCAGAACTGGACACGTCAATAGTGGGGTAGAGTCTTGTTCACAGACTAATCACGCTTCTCTCTTCAGTTTGATGATGGTCGAATCCGTGTCTACAGACGCCCAAGGGAGAGATTGGCTCATGCTACTGTTCTGGAACGTGACAGATTTGGCGGCGGCTTCGTAATGGTGTGGAGTGGCCTCAGTCTTCATCACCGAACACTACTCTACTATATTCAGGGAAATCTGACAGCTGTTAAGTACCGTGATGTAATTCTGCAACCGCTTGTTTCCAGCCTCAGATTGGTGCTGGTGCTATCCTGCAAGACGACAATGCTCGCCCACATCGAGGTCGTGTTGTTCAAGTATTCCTACGGCAACAACAGAATCCGACAATAAACTAGCCAGCGTATTCGCCTGATCAGCTCCTATAGAGCACTTGTCGGACGTCCTGGGAAGAGGAATTCGCGATAATCACCCTTCTCCTGCAAATCTTGCCAATCTTGTTCGTTTGCTCCAGTTGGAATGGATGGCAATCTCACAACTGACGTTGTAGACTCTATAAAGTCTATATGCGACAGCGATGTGTGGACTGTATCGCAAGTCGGGGTGGACACAGATGTTTCTGATGATGCCAAGTGTACAGAGGGTTCTCATGTGACCCCTATGTAATGTTGAGGTCAATATCATGTCTGAAAATGAACTGACATGCGCGGTTGTCGAACATCCCTTGCTGTTTTTGTGTTTTGGACTTGAAGAAGAGAACAATCTGGATGATGACTTTTTGGGGTAGTATATTAGTTATGCTCCGGAAAAACAATTTGACACACGGACGGACGAACGCGAACTTCGTTTTGGATAGGGGCTAATAACCGGCTGTGTAATATATATATATATATATATGTACGTACGTGCGTACTTATAAGTGTAAGGAGGCTATTTCATGGGGTTTTTTTTAAATCAAATTCGATGTACATTATTTTCGTTAAGTAAAGTCTGAAAAACATATTTATATTTTTTACTTCGAGAAACACATGAAAATAACTTTGCTATTGTATGTAGTGAGAGATAACACTGTCGAAACTTACTGTTCATGGTCTTTGTAAGACTTGTCCTGAGGATTTCGGATGCAGATCTCTTGAATTGACATTTGTCGGCCACAAACAAAAACCGGGCTTTTCTCCGGTAACCAGGCGCTGAGGTCGTCTCTACGGTTGATGGCAACAGAAATATACCGTCAATGAATAAAGCATAATATTTTGTCGAAAGCAAACTTTTGGGACAGCAGTTTATTTACTGAGCTATGAGGCGACGTTGTGTTGTAGAACATCCTTGTCATTCCCGCACAGGCATTAGACCTTCTTAGATTATAAAAAAACTAAGCAAAGAGAGTTTAAATTACTTTTAAAAAAATTAAATTCAACACTTTGGTGGTTAACCCTTAAAGTGCTGAGCACAACATTTGCTTATTTTAGTTTTTAAATTCCAACTGAAACAGGCTGTTGAACACATATCATGTGATAATTTGTTTAAAAGAGCTCCTTCAGGAGCTCTTTTAAACAAATTATCACATGATATGTTTTCAACAGCACAAGGTGGTCACAGTTTTAAGACTAGCTGAAATCAACTCAGCACTATAAGTGTTAATATGCAGATCCTACCAGAGCAAGATGGCAGAGTTGAGTTGTTGCGTTCAAACGTCCACTGATAGTTGGTTCTGGGGCCGCACATGTAGTTGATCTGCGTCGCCACCGCTGATGTGAAGACGGCGTTCTTGTTGCACATGAGGCTACATTGTTGCTCGCCTCCATCCAGGTTACGGCAAGTCAGTGACGCCTTCGCCGGCGACGACAAAGGAATGCATCTGGACGCCGCTGTTATAATATTAATTTGGGTAAACCTTAGAGTGCCAAGCTCAATATTTGTCTATTTCAATGTCTAAATTTCAGTCAAAATAGGCCGTTGAAAACCCTTTCCTGTGATAATATATTTAAAAAAGTTCTGATATGAGCTCTTTTAAATAATTAGCACGGGACAGGTTTTCAACAGTACAATGTAGTCCCAATTTTACGTCCCATATAAACTTAGCTTGACACTCTAAGGCTTACCAAATGAGGTTAAGGAATATGATTTTTTTCGATCTTTCTTTTTAAATAAATACCACATATCGACGCCAGAAAATAATTTCAACCAATTATTTGTCAAGATTAGTCCCAAATGGACATAATGACAATGTAGATGTGGAAGTTACATGCATGAATCGCTGATATTTAGTTTTAAAAATTCTGTTGTTTGCTAAAGGTAATGATGTCTTACCCTACCGACAGCACCGTGGTGACATATATACCGCCAAAGCAGAAGTAATCAATAACTGACCTACTATTTTTATGAATTCCATATAACACCCAAATTTGCCGTTAATTTTTACTATATTACAAATGACATTCATATACATAGATCTACGCCAGTTATATAGTACTCACCTTCAAAACTCTGTATTGTTTAAATTTACACCCATAATTGGTTATACTTTACCGGGTCATTTCCTTTTCTAGCGATAGGGTGATTTAAACAGCTATGCCCGCCACCCATATCCCCACTTACTTTCTACTAGTCAATGTCAAGCAATTAAAACCACAACACTTTTTTATTTGCCCTAATCAAAAACATATCGCCAAAGAACTTTCAATATGACATTTTACATATATATATATTTCAATATAGAAATGAAGATCCCAGGAAACGTTGACCGAAAGTTAGGCTAGTTTACACATGCAAAAGTATATGTAAACTTTGCACTTTTTAAAGAACATTAAGAGCGATTTAAAAAAAAGATTTGCGGCATTTGTAAGCGGAACCCATTGCTCTACAATTTTTAAGATTGTTAAAAACGCTTTTCTTTGAAAAGTGCAGAGTTTTACAACACTTTTTCTTTCTTTAAAATACACAATTCAAAACAATTTTGGCATTTGTAAAGTAAAGCCATTGGTCCGGCGCCGGTGCTATGTAACTCACGTATACAGTCCTTCTTATTGGGGTGCAGCTTGTACCCGGGCCGACACTCGCAGCGATACCCGCCTTCGTAGTTCTTGCACGACTGGGCACAGTTACCTCCGTTCACGGAACACTCGTCGATATCTGCAACACCCCATATTGAGGGACATTGAGAAGTGGTAAGGCGTAATACAAGGTGCTCACTCTGCTTTGGATGTTAATTGCTTTATTTGTATGGTGACGACGTTTCGAGGCACATGCTTGCTCCCACAATATTATTGTGAATGTCAACTTATTGATTCGTAAGAGCGACGTTTCGAGGCACATGTTGCTCCTACAATAATAGTGTGTATGTCAACTTATTGATTCGTAAGAACGACGTTTCG
>JAULCD010416737.1:0-15155 GCA_032361085.1 Calliostoma canaliculatum | reverse complement strand
TAAGACTGGCTGAAATCCACTTAGCACTTTAAGGGTTAAAATTTGATATCAGGAAAACATATTTTAATAAAAAAAAACCCGACCGACCTTCCCTAAATTTTAGAGACTTGTAATTGGAACCACAACATTTGTTTGGTTTGGCCTCAGGGAATGGGGAAGCGTTTGGCTGGCGTCACTTGTGCACAAAGAGGGTACACCAAAAATTAGTATAAACTGTGACATTGTTCAACGATTGCCCTGATTCAAATTTGATGCAACAATTTTAGTTACCGTTGTGTGACAAAAATAATTTTCACTTTATTTTTGGTACAACGTACGTATTGTTCTAAAATGTCACCACTTAAAAATAAAATAAATCAGTATGAGGCAAACTCATGTTTTCTCTGTGATTAGTGTCCCTTTTAAACAGCGAACAACATTACACACAAGTATGTAAAAGGAATTGGTCAGTAGGTTGCAACAAGGTTGACTTATTCATATAAATATGGGTGGTGCTTAATTAAGTAATTTAGTTAACCAAAGAGATTGTTATCTTTCAATAATCAAGAAATAGTCACTAATAATAAACAACAATATAACAGCATATTACACCAACAGCATGCAGCTAGTGAGAACTAGTTTAATTAACCAAAGAGATCATTATCTGTTTATGAAATCATTGTCAAGGGTTAAGGGACAATACAGCAGTATCTTATACAATCAGTCAATTAAATGGGTTAATAATTGAAACCTTTAGGAAATTTACAAATTGACTGATTTTACACACACAACACAACACACACAAAACACACACAAAACACACACAACACACACACATACACACACAACACACACACAACACACACAACGCACATACACACACAACACACACAACGCACACATACACACACAACACACATAACGCACACACATACACACACAACACACACACAACACACACACACATTCTGTATTGTTTAGCTAGGAGAGTTTGTGTTATAGTTGCTAATTTCAACCAACGACAAGAACGTTTGAAAGAACTAAAAGAATTTTTCTTACTTTTAAAATTATCCAGAATGTCTCATCTCTGATAGCATTAAAAAGGCATTAGCCTTGGATCACAATCGCTTGAGAGAGCCTAAACAAATGCAAAATAAAGACAAAAACAGTTTGACCATTGTCTTAACATTTAACCCTAGTCATCAATATGCTTTTTCTTTTGTGAACACAAAGTTTGGCCATCTTGCCCACAAAGTCATAAAATGGAATCATTACTCAAGAAAACTCAAATTATCGACAGTAAAAAAACAACCTAAAAATCTGAGAAATTTACTAACTTCTTCCAAGTTTGACTTGGGTAATTATGTTCCAACTGTATCAAAAGCAGCGACCTACGTTGTCATACTTGTAAAAATATTTTAGTTGGTTTTGTGTAAGTATTACAAATGACAAGGTGTTCACTGTTAATAAAAATCTTGACTGCAGTAGCAAAAATGTAATTTATGTAATTATATGCAGTGGACGCAAAGAAAAAGTACATCGGGAAAACTGAAATGAGACTAGAATTACGCTTGCACTTTCACAAATCACAATTAAATAATCCTAAAAATCGCACCATTTATTTAAGTGCACATTTAGAAAAATGCGGAAATGGTAAGTCTTCAGTTTTCCCGATTTACAAATGTTGATAACGAAACACTGTTAGAAACAAAGGAAAAACATTTTATCAAATTATTTAAGCCTAAACTTATTTTTAAGTTATGAGGCTACTCTGTTACCCCCTTGGTACATTTGACGTCACGCTGTTGACATGACGTTATAACGGCATTGTCACTTTTTGTAATGGCCTGATTAGGCTCGGGAGAGCTAAAAGCGCTTGCCAATTGCAATAACACTGAGCTCAACTACGACCTAACTCAGTTACAACCGACAACAGCAGCCGCCGTTTCTGGAGGTTGATAGTCAGCATCTACTATCAGCATCAATGGGAACCACGGACCGATAGTTTCAGTGTCGGCGCGGCATTGCTCACAGTTAGAGAAACACGTTCCTTCAATTACGCGACCATTGTCAGACCTCGTGACTTTCACATGACCTGAAGTAACGATCCAACTCATAGACGGGTCAACGATCATGCCAGTTCCGGTCATATTGATCTTAAAACGACCTGGGCCGACTTTCCCGCAGTTTGATGAACCTTTACATCCCGCAGCTCGTCCAAAAGGAGACTTGCCGCCAGTACACGTACCTGTTGAGTACTCCGTGTTTGTGGTGGTGATTTTCATGATGCGACTTTGGAGTCTCACTTTTGAGAACCTGGTTGTCCCACAATAAGTTTCCACACATGGAGTAGGCTCAGGGAATTCAGAGAAGTTGTATTCATCATTCAGAGTGATATACTCTACATCATTGCTGCAGAACATTTTGATAGCCCTGCCATTAGTCAGTTTGGGTAGAAGCCAGTATTCGCCGTCTGGTGCTGTGGGGTCACATTCCATCAACTTGTTACAGGAGGCTGGGGGTGAATCACAGGTGGTGTGCCCTACCCACACACCTCCATCTCCACATAGCAGCTCACCGTTACCACGGTAACCAGTCTCACACGTGAGTGCAACTCTCTCACCCTTGCTGAAGATGTCGTCATGGTTGGATCGGAGAATGACTTGTCCATGTAAAGGGGATGTGGGTGAGTCGCAGTAGATGACGTCACACACCGGAAGTCCGTCCACGGGTTTACACCTGGAGCTGAATGTGCACGTGTGGTTGTTACAGACACCTGGTAAAATGTGAACAATTATTAATGCCAATGTTTGTTAGGCATAAACTTGAAATTATGTTCACAATGTTATGTTACATCTCGTCATTGTTGCAATGTGTACAACTACAGATATGAACGTATGAAACGTATTTCGGGTAGAAGTAATAGATTTGAATATAATATTTTGTCCTGTACATTAAAAATCAAAGTTAATTTCAAACCGTTTTGAAAATACAGACCTGCGAGTTTTCCTGGCCATTTCAGAATATCGCCGTATACGGTGACAGCAACGTTGATAAAATTAGATGCCACCGATGTGGTCTTGTTTCTGAAGTTGAACTCACATGTTCCTGTTGTCGTCTTATAGTTGAAGGACTTGCACCGACGTCGGTTGTAACACTCGACAACACACTGTAGTAGTCCCACACCAGGCACAGACTCAAACACTGAGTTGGTGAGGGCGCTGTTTTCTTCAAGCTGCGGATATTGGGAGGTGCTTGAACACATGTGCTGGCCCACACCACACCCAATGCTCATCATCAATACTAATAGAATCAACTGTGATGTCATTGCTACTAAGATGGGTCAATCCGAATGTTGCTGTATCAACCTTTCTAGGTAACAGCCAGTTTTACCAGTTTTAGTAAGATGCTGGAGACTGCCAACTACTGCATTTCATCTTTTACACACAACTGACGATCACTCCTTGAAAAATGTCGTGTAGGGCTTGTCTTGGTTACTTTACATAGTCATTGTTAATTGTTTTGTTTAAACCATGTACTGATTAAAATCCACAGGAAGAGTCATTATTATGTACATCTTAAACTGTTCTCCCAACCGATTCATCGATTCTGCATTTTAACACATTGTTAAAGTGTTATGTATGGTGGCCGAGAGGGGCCATCGCAATATCACGATTTACAGTCCACGCGATATGGCGATAACGCGATAAGACGACACGACATGGCGATATTGCGATACCGCGATAAGACGACATGGCGATAGCACAACACAACATGGCGATATTATCGCCATGTCGTGTTGTGCTATCGCCATGTCGTGTCGGCTTATCGCAGTATCGCCATATTGCGTGGGTTGTAGAACGCGATATTGCGATGGCCCCTCTCGGCCACCATACCCGCAGTCTGCTGTCACAGTGTGGGCGGTACAACTTGCGCTGAACTCGATGTGGTCGCTTTACAAGTGTGACAATTATTGTAAAGTGTGCACTTTTGACTAACATAACTTGTTATGGTTACAAGTGGTGAATATGAAAGTGTTGTAAACTACGGTTTCAACACTAACCTGTCATGATATCACTTTTGACAATATCAACTCATTTAAATAGATCTGTTTTTAAAAAGGGCATATTACAGCAAATAGCATCAGCATAAACAACGAGAACAGCTTATCTGTGCATGACAGATCTCTGTTCTGTTTCTCGAGGTATCGCTTGCAAAGCGACGGACTTGGCCGAGCGATACCTCGGGAACCAGAACGGATGACTCTCTTGCTGCAGACAAGACGCCATCTGACGGTGACCAAGTACCTGTTATACAAGTCCGTGTTTTCCGTCAGGATACTTTAATGACGTGATCAAACACCACTCGTCCTCCAATATCTGATCCGTCCCGCTCCATGACGGTAGTGTCTCCTGCTGCCGCGTACCTGTTGTAAGACCAATCCAGCCTAGTTCACAGTCATTTTAAATTGACGAAGAAATGCAGCGCTACTGCTGGAAGAAACTGCTTAAACATTTAAATGTCAGTTACAAGTTTGTTTCCTGGTCTTGTGGTCCTGTGGAGTTATTTCTTTTCATAGGCTTACGACTGTCGTAGCGCAGAGATCGATTTGGAACCGATGCCGTCAACTGTGAGGATAGGGGGAAATGCTTACATCGCCCTTGGTGAACGGCATTACACCCCAACTCACTCACTAACTTCCTCACTTCATTAAATCGTTTTGCAGAATTATGAAACTGACGAAATATTTTTTAGCTTAAACAATTTAATTCAAATCCTCAATATTATACTACCTGTACATTAATACCTGTCCTATTGACAAGCAAACAACCTGGCAAACACGCTTTAAGATTAGTCTTGACACAAATGGTTCCATCAATACGTTCACCGTGATACTCATTATGTACTTCAAACAATGCATATTTGTTTTATAGATTTAATAAGTGTAAATGTGGTGTTGATATAACAAAACCAACACTTACAATAGAGACACATCTGCAAAGTTTAAACAAATGAGTGATATTAAATGTACATGTATGGATTACAGCTTCCTGGTTGTTAGAAGTTGTAATCCATACATGTACCTTTAGTATCATTCCAACTTCTAAATGCCTCTCGAACTACTTGAGTGATATTGTTTGAGATGTTTTGTGATCATGTAAATATATTCAACTGCAAACAAAGTAGTTCTAACAAAGTACTGTGCAACAATTAACCCTTACCGTGCGGCATAGTTTAGAGAAGTTATTCTCAGTTGCGTGTCCTAGACTCTTAAAGGGTGTTTTTCCTGATCAGTGGCTGTCTGTTCATGCGGCTCACGAAAATACCCGGATATTTCCGTGAGCCGCACGGTAAGGGTTAAACTCGGCAATCGAAGAGTGAGCATACTAATGAGTGATGTTACGACCTGGGCCCCGTTCCTCAAAGCGATCTGAGGCTAAGTTTATAAGTTTTAAAATGTCACGTGAACCTGTTTCTTATTTTAGGCTTACGGCTGTCATAGCGTAGAGCTCGATTTGGGACTGGTACCAAATAGCACCGGTTCCAAAGCGATCTCTGCGCAACAACAGTTATAAGCCAATGCTTATTTTAGCACTTACGATTAACTTAGCCTTAGATTGCTTTAAAGAATGAAACCCTGATGTCAACAGCATAAACTCTGGATGTTGTCAGTGGTCTCAGGAAGGCAAAGCAGCATACGCCAGTTTTTGAAGTGAGTAAAACGCCTTCAAAGTCCTATGTTGACAGAGTGAAAAGCTTTAGGCATTGTTATAAGTATTAATTAAGCAGAGTAGAAAGCTTTAAACGTTGTCTTATGTGGGCTTAGTAAAACTCTCCGGGCGCTTTTTAGAATTTTCAGAAGTTGTATGTTGGCTGAGTAAAAACCACCGAACGTTTTCAGAAATCTTATGTTAGCTAAGTTAAAAACTTAAAAAATTGTACGAGGGCATTGTTAAAGTTCTAAATGTTCAAGTACATTTTCAATTTAAAACCCTTACCAACCTCTGCTGTTAAAAACCTAGTACTCTGCTGTAAATTGTTAAAAAGGGCATGTGACAAGACTTTGAATAAAAAAGAGAAATATTTAATGTTTAACTAACACTCTGGGACTTAAAATAAACCCAATTTAAACCAAACGTTGTTAGCAGCAGTGTTTAATTATATTTTCAAGCAAACTAAAAAGAATAAAAAATAACACACATTTATAAATAAAATGTAAAATTATAAATAGCTTTAAATGCGCAAAAAGAAAATATTTCTCGTTGCACTCTTTGCAAGAGGGAATTTGCTAAAAGTTTTCGATCAGTGACTGAAATTTCAGTAACGTTTTTTGGTGTATATGATTTCTTATTATACCGGAATGTTTTTTCAGAAGTCTTATTTCAAAGAATTCTGATAAGGTTTAACTATTTGCTGCGTCATCGCCAAATTAATTGTCAAAGAAATAAAAAATAATAGTATTGTTGCAAGTTGAAAAACAAATGTTGATGGTTCTCAGGGCAAGAATAGGTGCTAAAATACACTCTCAATGAGATGACGTATCACTTAAAATTCTACTTTTTAAACATCAAATTGACAGTTTTCAACGATTTTAGCAGTTGTAAACTGACTTCTATGATTCATTGTGCATTGTCTATCACAGACCATATTTTTACAGTTCACCAAAATTTTGGCATTTCGAAACGTAATCCACTGTTCCAGTGTACAGTGTCTATCACAAACCCCATTTAAATATGATCTGGAGTGAACAATATATACAGGATTAGGTTTATGAATACCATGCATGTTTTGTATGTTTAGTAACCTAGGCCCCGTTCCTAAAAGCGATCTTAGGCAAGGTTGATCGTGAGTGCTAAAATATAGCATAGGCTTACGACTGTCGTTGGGCAGAGATCGATTTGGAACCGGTGCCAAATCCATTCGGCACCGGTTTCAAATCGATCTTTGCGCTACGACAATCGTAAGCCTATGATAAGAAACTCCACAAGACACTGTTTCATAAATCACTTAAGACCAACATAGCCTTAAATCGCTTTGAGGAAAGGGGGTTGAATAATGATACGACATTTTACGCCATACTCTTATCACCAATGCTATTATCAGAGCACGGCTTATAGCTCATATAGTTACAGGGCTTTTGTGACATGCAGATATATTAGTTTGACATTCAGCTTTGACATTTCCAAAGTTTAGTCTCCAGTTGCTAAATGTCACACTCATCTGTTGAACATTAGACTGTTTTTTTATAATTTTGTTTTTATTTTGTCGCAATCGAACACTCGTACTTTGTCCAACATAGTTTTTGCTATGAAACTTGATTTTGCCTTTGGGGCAGAATCTGAAGTGGTATTCCTAATGCCTATCCCACCCTTCTGCGTCTACCCGACCTCCTCACCCACATACACACACACGCCCGCGTGCACACACATATATGCGCGCGTGCATGTACACTCCGTCACATAAATACACATTTGGCATTTGTAAACCTAAATTATTGGCTCTTAACGATAGTTTAAAACCTCATAAATGTCCAACAGCTTTGTGAAACGATACTTAAGTATACACAGACATTATGTACTGGACTTTGTGTGTTTACAATATAACCTATCTGCACCTCACCCAAATACACACACACGGGCACGCGTGCACACACTTATATATGTAAACATAAATTATTGGCTCTTAACGATAGTTTAAAGTGTCGTAAATTCCCAACAGCTTTGTAAAACGATACTCAAGTATACACATATATTATGCACCTTGGACTTGGATTATATGTGTGTTTACAATATAACCTACCTGCAAATGCACGCTGAGTAATTGGGTGTGGTTTACGAATATTAGAGTCGTTTAAATGGTGACATTAGAACATCGGTATTTTTCCTTTAGAAATTATTTGTTTTACTAAATATATTTTATTATTAATATTTGTGCCCCTTAAACTGAGCCAAGGCATCTATGGATAGATATATAGACCTCCGACTGACACAGCAAATATGATAAATTTAGTCATAAGAATAAAGTTAGAAATGAAATATAAACCGACTGTATTGATAGGTAATGAAATTGTCATGTAAGTTATTACGGTTTGTGTATGTATATATATGTCTGTGTCTGCGTCAACATATGTTTATATATGCTTATTTGTATGTATCTGTGTGTGCGTCTGTGTGTGTGAGAGAGTGTGTGTGGGTTTGTGTTTGTGATTGTGTGTTTGTGTGTGTGAATGTGTGTGTCTGTGTGTGTGAGTGTGTGCGTACGAATTCATGTATGAGTGTGTGTATGTGTGAGTTAATGTGTGTGTGTGTGTGTGTGTGTGTGTGTGTGTGTGTGTGTGTGTGTGTGTGTGTTATTACTAATGTGCGTAACGCTTACCATGGCTTAAATGTTACTGACAAAAACAGTTTTACGTTTAATATTTAGATCACCAAATTGATTTCCTTAAAACTTTAAAACTGTAGTGATGTATGTAGTGAATACCATTACACATACAACATGTGTTCGTTTGAAATTACACATATGAAAAAGTAAATATTCTATCAATTTATAAATGTGGTTGAGTCACATGCATAATTTAAATTCACACTCAGATCGAGGCATCAACGCACCAGCACTGAGCATCCCACACCTAAATTTCTCATCCATGATACCTCGTTATAAACGGAGTCCAGTAACTGATAAATAAAATGACACTACGCTTCATATATCTATCCTCTGGTGTTTCAATTCATTACAGCTGACCAAACACTGCCTTCCCACTTCACCGAGGTGTGTGGGTGAACAGTACTTTGGAACTCAACCAGTTTTAGACATAAGATCTTAAAAGTACGTATGCTGTTTAAAAGGAACAAGCATATTATTTAACGTAAAGAAAGCATATAACATATTGCACGGTAAACACATGTCAATTTTGTTACCTTCGCGATACATTGAAATGTGTATTGCTATACACAAACGTGTATAGCAATACAAAATGTGCGGTCATACACACCCTACTAAGCATGTATTTTAGTCCAGTCGTTTATTAAACTTTGTATTTACTGTGAGTATATGTTAATTTAATATTACATTAACCTTCACACGTCATGTTGCAGGAGTGGTATGCCGACTGACGAAACTATTGTTATTTCAATATCGCATTGGTCTGTGTCAAGGTTAAAGATATTTCTGATTAACAACTGTGTTATAGGCTGGCATCCGTTCCACAATGTTATCGTAAGGCTAGGACGAATTAACTTTTTAAGCTCTCAGGACAGATTTCATCGAAAAAAAACTATATGAAAGCTGCTTATATTAATCACTATAGTTTAGTGATGACATCTGATGTTCGCGAAGAGTGAGCATGTCCTGTTCACCTAGTAGCACCCGCCATACATACAACTTAAATGAACGTCCACACACTGCTGACCACACACATAGAGGCCTCGGCTTGGTAAATCAGAAAGTCCTAGAGCAAATTACCCCTTGACTTTACATTTATAAATATTAATAGTTGGAATGTCAGTGAGTATGAAAAAACAAAGCAAAAAATTACTAAAATCCATAATCATTGAGATGTTAAAATTCAAGCTGACCCGAAGTGGTATGTGATGTTAACGCGCTATTAGCAGCAATTCAGATAATTGTATATCAGTTACCATCATTACTGTGCTCAAATAAATCGGTGCATACAAACTGTACCAACAGGTTGAAAGTTGTACCACATTCGTTTATGACTCGTACCAACAAGCAATGCATTTAAAATTATTATATAAAATAAAAAACACAATCAACAAAAAGACGGCCATTTTAGGCCCCTAAAAAGTAAAGGTTAATAACGTTAAGACTTATCAGCCTTATATGAGCTTTGTGTCACAGGAACGTGTTCTCTTTCAAACCGTATTTTAGTCTTCAACTCAATGGAAGTGTAAAATGGTTAAGCGGATTGTTGACTAAGATATTTCTTATCTTGCAATAGCTCTGTAGAACGGGGCCCAGGTCAGCAACGTCAAACGTCCTATACCAACGTTTAAACAGTTGTTTATTGGTGTTTGGTTGATAAATGGAAATTGCATCAATGAGGGTAATTGTCAGTGAATGTACTAGTGTGCTTGAATTAGCAAACGAAATGAGAATATTCACGGCTGTATATTCTATTATCTGTCAATATTTGCCCCCAGACAATGTTCATTCGTTGGCTCCATGGGCCCCAGGGGAGTATGCGACACTATATGTGCGACGTCCATATATAAAACGTCTGGCTTGTTCCTTCAGCAAACTATCATGGATCGTCAGATTACCCAAGGGAATTTACTATGGTGTTAACAGCACACTGAACAAAACGTTCGGGTTAAATAATTAGCATTCGTTGTAAAATGTGGTTTACAAATCTCAAAATTGTTGTGAATCGGACACTTTCCAAAATCAACGTTTTTGACATTTGAAAACTAATCTTAGCAATTCAAAGTTTAATGTGTAATTCTTTGTTAAAGTTTACCTTAACTATAAATCAATTGATTTAGTTAATATAATTCACTGTAAAAGTAAAAAGAACAAAACAGCGTTGGTACTTGTAAGCTAAACACTTTATTTCGATGTGTCAGATTTATCGATACAAAAGAAGGTGTGTCATAAGTCTAAAGAACTTAACTAGCCACTACCCTGTGAGAAACATATACCTTTCTTGTGTTATGATTAATGTTGAACACTGTCTCGGATATTGTTTCACAAAAAACATAAATTTACGACGGCGTAAACAAGTTCAGAGTCGATGGTGTAAGTTTACAAATGCTAACATTTTTTTTGTTTGAAAATGTGCACAGTCGACAGAAATAAAAATAATCTTTCTTAAAAAAGTGCTCTTGTGACAATGAATATTTGTAAATCTGAACCACTGGCTCGTAAAAATGGTTTACGATGTCGTAAAGTTACGAACGTACCTTGGACGGTTATCTCCCAAAACTTCTACATGCCAAAACTTCTACATGCCATAACTTCTACAAAAAGTCAAGGCAGGAATACACAACTACCTATGGGTATAATGAGACAGCCCAAGGAGGGAATAGAGAGGGACTAATGGGGATTCAAACTAGTTTAGTAACAACTTATTAATTATTAAGTAAGATGAAAGAGTTGTATGTAAATACAGTAACAACATGATCCAAGCTCACCAATTCAGTCGAGACAAAAAAGTAAGTTGATATTACAAATAGAGTCTTCTCACTTTATAAGGAATTAAAACTGTAGTGTATAAGCTATGTCGACCTGCAGTAGAAATATTTAATATGGCTGGCATAAGAACAGTAGAGTTTATAACCTCGCAGAAAGGAACCCCACAAGTCTTACTAGATGGTTTTGTCTACAACAAGAATGTTGTCCGACACACTTGCATACACTGGAAGTGTGTGAAGTCCACATGCAAAGGAAGACTATCAACGTCGGGTGATTTTGTTAGAAATCATACTCCGGAAGACAGCACGAAAATACGCTTCGTGAGCAACTTCAGGAAAAGAGCTAGAGAAGAGACCAGGCCGTTTGGACTGACCGTTTAATACAATGAAGACCCTGCACTTGAGACATGGATCAGAAGAGCTGCCGGCCTTGCCCTTCTTCCTGTAAATGTCATCCAAGACACTTGGGTTGATGCCTTGGAGTCAACCCCATAAGTAACCCAAGCTACTCCCTTCAGTGACTATATTGTCTCAACGTGGGTCGACGATGGCGTCAGATTTCCCGTCCAACTTTGGAATCATCACATGACAGTCGGACCCCGCACCAACAACAACTGGGAGGGATTTCACAGCAGTCTTAATTAGACCTTGCTCCATCGCCATCCAAATATCTTCAGATTTATTGAGTGAGTGGGTGAGTGAGTTAGGGTTTAACGCCGTTTTCAGATTTATTGAAGTGATTAAGAAGATTGAGACTGCAGACAAGGCGAAGATCGCTCAACTTGAATGTGGAGCAGCCCCACCCACAAGAAAACGTGTCTACAGGGAGACAGAGAATCAACTGATGAGACTAAAGGACAATCTGCTCACTAGGCAGAATACACCACTGGAATTTCTAGATGATGCCGGCCACCTCTTAAAACTTACCTAATCAGACATTATGTTATACATTAGTGCTGTATTAGTTGTTAAAAGAAAAAAATGTTTAAATCAGACATTATATTATGAAATAAGTGTCAATTGTCTAATCAGTGTCAGATATTAAAAGAAATAATTTACATCAGTTGTTAAAAAAACAGTTTATATGTTCCAATAAACAGTTCATCATGCACTTGTTAGTTTCATTATTTTTGTCTTAAGCCTAATTAAGTCGGACTGGTCCATTCAGTAAACTTGAGGTAAGGGACAGGGGATTACTTGTGCACTGGACCGCGTATTTTGTTGTTTTAGCCAGTAGAAGTTTTGGGAGGACACCCTGAAGTGAGGTGTTCACACATTTTATTTACGATAAAATGTGCTTTGTAACTTTTTACTTAAAAAAAGAAAATGCACACGTTCATTATAAATTTCCAAAGATATTGTTTCATACAGGTATTGTTTAGTTTTAAGATAGAAGTGAATAATATTCCTTAAATCGCTTGAAACATTAACTGATAAATGGAATTCGCGAGTGGCGATGCTACATTAAACTTTTTATTTAATTTGTGACAAAAATTTAGGTCTAATCTGAAACTAGGGTCACTAAATGGTAATTATGATCAAGTTTTGTTTAGATTAGCGATGCTTTTAACAGTTAAAAAGTTAAATCTGTAAATATTTTAAGTAAAGAAACCCCAACCTACTAACACCTCACGTTACGACAGAATGTTTTGTATTCATACACTTTTTCTAAATTAATTTAAAAAAAGAAGGGTTCAAGTTATATTTAAATTTTAGAAGGCGAGTAATACTATTTCTAAAAACTCGTGAAAGTTCTTGTATTTGACTCGCTTTTAATCGTCAAACTCCAGAACTTTCACTCGTTTCATTAAAAAAATGGCATCACATGGGAGCTGGATTAGTATAATACTGTTGATATGCCTTGATTTTAATTTGTTAATTTTACAATGTTGACATGTAAGAATCTTAGTCTTTAACGTGCGTTCATTTCAAAATGTTTTTTTCGCGTACCGTTTACAAAGCCGTCTTCAATTCAGAACATCTAAAACCAATGACTGAGGTTTACAATTGCCTAAAATTGGTGTAAAGTGTTCATCTTTCAAGAAAAACACGTTTTTTGGAAATTTTGCAGGTTTACAACCATTTTTTATGATTATAAACGTGAACCATTGGTCCAGTGAAATGATGTACGATGTTGTAAATCTATGACGGAAAATATTAGCATGTCCTGCTCTACCGGTGCATGGAGGAGTCAACATTCACAAAATATATAAGAGACATGTTTTATACGGCATGCAGGTAACAGTTAAATAAAAAACCCAAGCATTAACTAGTAATACAAGATAGTTGCAACAATACAAATTGTATTGCAATCACGGCTTACATGTGTATTAGCAATAATTTATTTATTATACTAATTTGTTAAGAGTAGTTTAGCCATCACTACGATCATAAAAAACTGCAGGGATACTAGCACAGTTGTGTCAAAAATGAACGCTATTACGTAATCTTCAAATGTGGTTTCATGACCAATGACATGTGGCGTAAACAATTGTTTTCAAGGTGAAACTGATATTTTCAAATTATCAAACGATTTTATGCACTCGATCTGAACACAAATTGCCAATAACAAAATCGTGTAAACGAAATAAGAGGTTATGAACTCGTAGTTATGCAGAACGTAATACACGCTGGGCAATTGTGTTTGGTTTTAAAATGTCAAAATAATCATAAATTGTGCACTTTTTAAGGGAAAATATGTTTTTCATTGGAAAATACAAACTTTATGACCATTTTCGACACTTATGCTGATTCATGTGGAATTTATATTCTTGGAGTTTGTAATTTCATACTAATGTCGCTATTTTAAACAAGAAGTACTGGGCCCTGTTCCTCAAAGCGATTTTAGAATTAATGATCGTAAGTGCTAAAATGTAGCATCGGCTTACGACTGTCGTAGTGTAAAGATTTTGAACCGGTTTAAAATCGATCTATGCTCCACGACAGTCGTAAGCGTTTGCTAAGAAAGCAACTCCACGAGACATTGTTTTTAAAATCACTTATGATCATGTTAACACTAAGCTCGCTTTTGTGAATGGGGCCTTGTAGAATCAACATGGGATTGGAGGTGAGAGGTCAGGGTGCTGTTTCACAAAGACGTCGAAACATGTCACTTCGTCTGAGAGTTTTGTTTACCGATGCCCAACTGCGCTTACCAAAGAAAAAACCCTAGTCTACAATACAACGATTTGGCGTTTGTAAAACCGAACCCATTGCATCTTGCCCTTGTTGCTGCCAGACTTAACTTGATGCGTAACGCAGGCCAGACCTAAAATGTCAGTGCTGGCGACCGGTTTATAAAGCCATCTTAAATATATGACGTTGTAAACCATCTAACTTGATAAATGGGTTTGATTTACAAATGTCATGAATTCGAACTGTGCACTTACCAATGAACAAATTACTGTTTGAACCATTGCGACCATTGTGAACAAACCCTATTAATCCAGCATTATGGTTTACAACGTTTTAAATTTAGTTTACGAAATAACGGCTTGTTACATACAGCTGAGAATGATATATATGAACTCGTAAACCTACAGACGTATATAAAATACAAGATCGGTTGTCTAACGAAGAGTTATTACGAATTAGGAAAGGGTTCTTTGGGACGCTCAAGACAAATGAAGATTTAACTGTGCCCGTGTGAACATGGTCTTATTCTTTAATTCTATGAAAGCCCGGATCTTTAATTGTGAACCAAGTGCACTACAATGGCGGTTTGCACAATGCATAAATGAATGTAAACACATAAAATAACTAATATGTATGCCCTATGTGTTTGTATTACTCACCTCACTGGAGATATAACTATTTAATAACGCTACGTTGTAATTAAACCGTGTTTAATAACACCCTATGTTGTCATTATGTCGGAACCACATTCACTGAATCATATGGCACTGTGGCTTTTTAAAATTCGGTAATAACATTGTGTCCGTTTTATATTAATTTAAATATAAGAGACAAAACCCAACCTTTCATTGATACACATAAATGAATGACGTTCAAATATGCCCTAATAAA
>JAULCD010415638.1:0-15157 GCA_032361085.1 Calliostoma canaliculatum | reverse complement strand
TGTACTCTAGGCCACATGGCCCATAATACTGAATAAAGAATCTTGAATCTTGAATCTTAAATCTTGTGCGGTGTTTTGGAACAGATGCTTGTACCGTTGTCAAGCAAACTGAGTTTGCTTGACAACGGGACAAGAATCTGTTCCAAAACGTCGCACCTTACTCTATAAAGAAATTGTCATCCATAAAGTCATATTACATTTATCGTTCAACTTCTAAAATGCCTATCAGTCATATATATTGTACTCGATTTGTCTTCATTTTGCCATTGTGCAAATGCAAATTCGTTTCATACTGGGATCTTTCCACAGAAAAACGTGTTCCTAGTTTTAAACGATTTTAACATTATCAAACCTTTCTCAAACTATTTTTCTTTTGAATGTACAGTTTACATCATGTTTAGAATTTGTAAACTAAACACATTTGCCCAGTATTGAATCCAAGCTTTTTTTTAGTATATGTACCTCTGGAAATGTTAGTATTTGTAAAGGGCAGAGTTTCTGTTGATCACCTTTTTGTATGAAGTTTTGTCAATTACTTTAAACCCCAGGTACTTAATAATAAAATAATAAATGTTTAGGAGTATAAATACTGAGTGTTAAATCCACACTAAGTATACTTAGAGTATCTGTAATACCATTAAAAAAACTCTATTTTATTTTTTGTCCCCTGCAACGCGTTTTGCGGGGGTATTAAAATGGACTCTATCCGTGCGTCCGTGCTAGGTGCGCCCATGCGTCCATGCGTCAGTGCGTCCGTGCAAATTCTCTTTTTCCGAAGCAGAACTCGACAACCGTTCAATATTTTTCAACAAAACGTGGCAGGTAGATCAATCAGATGCTGATGTGGTGCCTTTTGTTTTTTTTGGAATTTTGTGTTTTGTATTTTTCTCAGTTTCCAAGGAAACAGTTTGGACTTTGTCTCAAGGAGTTTCTATTCGTTTCCGGAGCAGAACTAAAAAAACCTATTCAATATTTTTCAACGAAACTTTGCAGGTAGATCCATTAGGTGCTGAAGCGGTGCCTTTTGCTATTTTGTGGATTTTGTGATTTTTATTTTTCTCAATATCCATGGAAACTGTTTGGACTTTGTCTCAAAAAGAGTTTCCTGGAGCAAAACTTGTAAAAACCGTTCAGTATTTTAAAACAAAACTTTGCATTCATATTTTACCTTTTCGGGGGATATTGATGACTCTGTCTTGAAAGTTCTTGTTTGTAATAAATTAGTATTTTAGTACTTGTTTGCTTTTGTGTGTCTTTTTTGTATTATTTCAATTAAATATTTTGCTGAGTAAAATATATAATTTGACAGTTTCTGCAGAAGACATATGTATGTATATTTAGAACAATTTACGTAAACGGTTATAGTAAAAGGATTTTGAGAAGTTAGCCAATGACTGATTAATCTTGGAATGTACACATTGAGAATGTCACCCGAGGGTCATATGTTATCAAATATATCAAGACGAGTTGATAAAATTAAAAATACGAAGTTTGCCGAGATTCAAAATACACTCTCTCTCTATAATTTAGGATTTTTGGATATCGACTTTTTTAAACGTATGTTCACGACGTTTTGGGGTATATGCTTGCTCTTTCACCTGGCTCCTTAACCTGGAGCAAGCATATGTCCCGAAATGTCGTGAGCACTCGTACAAAGAAGTTGACATCTAAAGAACCTGAATTATGCGTTATAATTCCTTAATGTCATTCAAGGAATTGAATTCACTTTTATTGTTGATCGAATAGTTATCGTAGATTTTATCATGAAACATTCAGGTTTGCTAAAATATAACATTGAATTACGACTGTCGTAGCGCAAAGATCGCTTTGGAAACGGAGCCAACATACGACCGCACAAACCCCTTTTTAATAATGTGGCAGCATGTGAAAACCCCCCTCCAATGGTCGAGTTTGGCAACCTATAGCAGTAAAAATATATTTTTAAGAATGTGAAAACATGTGACAAAACCCTTCCAGGGTAGATTTCAGGCATATAGGAGGGCACAAACCCGTTTTCAGGAATTGGACAGCATATGACAACACCATCCCAGTGTGGATTTCAGCCACATAGGACAGAACACACTCGTTATTAGGAATGTGACAACGTGTAAAAACACCCTCCCTGTGTAGTTTTCAGCCACATAGGACCGCACAAATTTAAAATGTGATAACATGTAACAACTTATTTACAGGGTCGATTTCGATCAAGTAAAACAGCACAAACCCGTTTTTAAGAATGTGACAACATGTGAAAACACACTCCTAGGGTAAATTTCCGCCACATAGGAAAGCACAAAACCGTTTTTAGGAATGTCACAACTTGTTAGAACACGCTTCCACGGTCGATTTCTGCCACATAAAACAGCACAACCTTGTGTTTAGGAATGTGACAACATGTGACATTAACCTAACAAGATTAATTTCTGCACAAACCGCTTTTAGGAATGGGACAACATATGACAACACCCTTCCACGATCTATTTCGACACTGTTTTTAGGAATGTAACAGCATGTGAAAGCACCCTCTCACGATTAATTTCGGCACATATGACAGCTCAAACCCGCTTTTAGGAATGTGAAAACTTGTGATAAAACCCTACCAGGGTAGATTTCGGCCACATAGGACAGCACAAACCCGTTTTGAGGAATGTGACAACATATGACAATACCCTCCGAGGTTCAATTTCGGCCTTATAGGACAGCACAAACCCAATTTTAGGAATGAGACAACATGTGGCAACACCCTCAAAGGGTAGATTTCAGCCACATAGGACAGTAGAGAGCCATTTTTAGATTGTAACAACATCTGACAACTTATTCGCAGGGTCGATTTCGGTCACACAACAAAGCACATAGGCCAGCACAAACCCGTTTTTAAGATTAGGAAAACATGTGAAAACAACCTCACAGGGACAGTACACATGGTCGTATATTAGCGATGGTTCTGTGAAACTGCATCCTGGTTTTAGCAAAAGGATTAAGCATGTTCTACTCAACCAGTAGCACCCGTCACACTGACAACCTTAAGAAAAAAGGTCAAAAGAAGTATGAAGATACGAAAAGAAACTCTTCGTCTTCAAATTTATTGAATGACTCTGTTTACCACACAATTTTTGATTGGCATGAATAATTCACGAATTGTAAAATCTTGACAACACATCTTGGCTGCAAGCAGGTCTATTTTCATTATTGCATTTATTACACTAACTGGCATACATTATATGCTCTTAAAAAGTTGAGGATTCGTTTGACAAAGTTCTCGTAAGACGAAGACGTCTTAGCTTTCATCTCGTGTTCTCGTATCGTAATGCTAAGTAGTCTTTCATCTTAGCGCTTTTATAACGAGAAGACGAAGATGAAAGAGTTCAGGCATCGTAACCTTACGAGAGTATTATTAAACGGGACTTTGCTCTCTTGGGTAAATATTCACAATGAGGAAAGTTAAATATTCAAGACTAGTTTAACTAACATCGATCCTAGCTTACGATGGCTTTGTGGAACGGGTCCCATAATGTGGACAATGTAGGGTTGCGCAGCATTACCGGTATACCAGTAAACTGCAAAACGAGTTGAAACAGGTACGTATCGCGGTATATTTGTGATGTACCGATATACTGATGCTCATGTAGTTATTAAAAACAATTATCTTGTATTTCCATTTTTTTTATAAATGAAGTGATACATTAGCTGATACAATGCCGAATTAATTTTAGTTCGACTTAACACTGTAACTAACTTGTAATGTTGAAAACCTATCCTGTAATAAGTTGTTTAAAAGAGCTCCTATCGGAGCTTTTTAAAACAAATTATCACAGGATAGGTTTTCAACGGCCAGGTTTTCAACGAATGGAATTTGCACATACAAATATGACAATTATTAAACGGTAAACAAAAGCCAAGTTTTTGTATTTTTCGATATATTGCAATATGCAAGAAGAGTGTTACCATATTTTAACTATCTGCATGTAAAACAGAGTATATGAACACACAGAACTGACGGCAAGATTCGAACCCAGGGCCCCATTTCTTAAAGCGATCTTCGGCTACGTTAATCGTAAATGATTTTTGAAACAATGTCCTGTGGAGTTGTTTCCTATGATAAACTTACGACTATGTAGTGCAAAAGTCGATTTGGAACCGGTTTCGACTGGGGTTAAGATTGACTCAAAAGATCCGTGCAAATAATAATAACAGATATTCAACGGATTCAAGTGTTATCACAATTTTATTGAAGACTAATCACAAATAAAATAATAACAAATATTAAATTATAGTTTGAAACAATATCATTGACTATCCAGCCAGCAGTATCGGGTAGAGACACTTAAATGTTAGGTAATTGGAATTACTCTAACCTTGGCGAAGTAAAACATATCAGTAATGTAAGCTATTAACTTTAACACATGGACAAGATATATCAATGAAAATTTAAAAAAGCAATTAAGCAAATCATGATATAGCATGCAGTAGTGATTTTACAGTTGATATTAACTGAACGTCATTATAAAAAAAACTACACTTTTGTGGTACTCAACATCGAATTGCATAAAATCTAAAGCATTAAGTAATCTATAAACAAAGGGTGGTGAATTACGTTTTGGGGCACAAGAATCGGTAAACAGAACTAAAAAGAATGCATATTTGGCGATATAATCATTAAAACAATCTCGCATAGTAACACAGCTTGCCAGTTTGATTTTGTTAAATTACTTAGCACTTCATGAGTGAACAAAGCAATAAAACGCCTCGGCCACCAAGAGTCCATTAACATCAAAGAGCCCACTAATTTAGCTTGTCATGTGACCAGAGTTTAATCTCTGAAGGAAGTCACTGAGCTGTGACACACAGTCAAATGAAGCGTATCCAGTCCAAGGTCACCTTACCCTGTGACACACTGGTTGCAAAGCAATCTTTGCGCTACAACAGTCCCTATTTCGGAAGACTTCAATCGGTAAATGGTGTCATTCTTCAAGGACCGCCTAGCCAAGCTCTGCAGTCAGCTACAGGCTGTCCTATAGCATCCGCCTCATTTGCTATAAGATATAAATCTCAACATTGACTTGGCCAGTGAAGATAATTAATTTTAAAGATATTCGTTCATGTCACGAATCCCGTGGGTTTGATGTACACTAAAAATGTATAGACATTATTCAGCAGATGTACATTGGATTGATGAGAATTCATCAAACCAATGGAAATCCGCTGAGGAATGTTTATACATTTTTTCCAGTGTGTTAAATTTTTTTAAAACCATGCAAACTTAAAGATTAATTAGTTATAGTAAAGCTCATGTTGACATTAACAATTATACTTGTTTATTATAATGTTGGAAAATTATTAGAATTGGCATGAATGAATGGTGTAAAGGTTTTCTCGACCGTATTTTTCGGCGTTCATTGAATTTTAACAACCTGAAAATGAACGTCCTGTCATAGGTGAAGGCTTCATACATCATTATTGACCTGCTGCAACAGTTGGTGGAACGTTCTGATAGGTACTTTTAATATTGGAATGACCTTGGACTCTTAGATGACCTTACCAACGGTTGTACCTGAATTTGCCACATCATAAAGTACGTCCGTATACTTTACGTTGAAGCTGTGCAAACGTTTATGATTGTAAGTTATCTGAGGACATTTTCAGAGACATTGAGGTCAGCATGTAGCTGAGACTAGCCGTTTATTGACGACTTCAAGGGCTAAGTTAATATCATCTTTGGGAAAGTTTTCTGAAGGGTTCTTTTCTTGTCATTTGTATTAAATATCTTCCCTAGCCTACGACCTTGACTTTTGCATTGCCTTCTGACGATGTTTCTTTTAAAAGCCTGCTAACTCCACCGTGGAACCCATTCAATCTCCCGGCAATTAGACGCAGTGACATCCCAGCATCACGTAAATGAACAATCTGCCATTCAGAATCTTCTGATAAATGATTTTGGGCCATAAGTTTACACTGACACTTTGCAAACACCCTTGGTCAAACCTTACTTTTGCAAAGTGACACATGTGAACGAGGTGTTCGTGTATCATGACTTAGTTAAAAGTAGCAGTGTATTTCAGGATTATATACACTGATCATACACAGGGCGTTTAATTCAATCTCTTATTATTACAAGCTCGAACCTTGTAACTCAGAGCTATACCAGATCGTATTAGCTGTTACTTTAAATGTTAACCTCAGTATAACTAACTTTAAAAAGTTATATGGCATGCAATATACAAACATATAGGTTAATTATTAATTATGTAAATGTTTTCCCTATATAATTAAAAGCAAATACCTAATAATATGTAAACTATTGAATACTGATTAATATGTTTTGGGTACTGTTACACAAAGCCGTCGTAAAGTTACAACATCGTAAGACAGGGGAATGGTTTAATGGATTGGTTTACAAATGCCAACATTTCTAGAGACAGTGCCCTTTTCTGTGTACAACGATGTTTGGTATTTGTAAGGCAAACCCAACTTGTAGGTGCCATGATTTACAATGTCGTAAAATTACAAAACCTTTGTAAAACGGTCCCCCGGTGCTATTAGAGTATAGCACGGAATACTCAAACCATGCAAGACAAAATATATAAGTATATTGCTGCACAATACGCACAGTACAAGTCTACTTAAGAAAACAATAAACCATTTCTGTTAAGTTCATTGTCTTGTAAAGCGCTCCAAAATCATATGTTTGTCAGTGTAAATATACTGCTAAAATTTATGCTGTAGTAATTTGTTCGAAAGAGCTCCTGCAGGACCTCTTTTAAACAAACTGCTACATTATATTTTTTCCACAGCACAGGGAGGTCACAATATTACGTCAACACAACAACGTTTAATATAAGTTGTGCGGCCCACCAACAAAAACATATCCACACGCAAATGCACACGCACACGCACACGCACACAAACACACCCACACAAACACACCCATACCCACACCAGCACAAACACACCCACACAAACCCACTCATACCCACATCAGTACAAAAACACCAACATCAACACACCCATACCCATGTCAGCACAAACACACCTACACGCACACCCATACCCATACCCACACCTACACAAACAAACCAACACCAACACAACCACACAAAAAAATCAACACCAACACACTCATACCTACATCAGCACAAACACACCTACATGCACACCCACACAAACACACCCACACAAACACACCCATACCTGCACCATCATAAACACACCTACACCTACACCAACACCAGCACAAACACATCCACACAACCATATCCACACCTACACGCACACCCACACAAACACACCTACACAACACACCCATAACCACACGAGCACAAATACACCTACGTCGACACAATCATAATCACACCTACATGCACACCCACACGCTCACACACACCCACACCCAAGAAACACACTCACAAAAACACACCCACAGCCACACCCACACCCACTTGTACGTTTTCTGCGGTCTTTCCAATGTCAGTTGTTTCAATTTTGTTACTTTACTTTAATAACACCCCTATACAAAGACATCCAGACCAACACCCACACAAACACACCCATATACACACACCTACACCCACACAAACACACCCACACTGACACAAACACTCACACAAACACACCCACATAAACACGCACATACCCAGCTCGTTCGTTTGTTAAGGTCTTTTTAATGTCAGTAGTTTCATTTTATTTACTTTAATTTATTAACACCCTCCCCAATACCTACCCCAAACCCTACCCAACCTGTTAATACCTGTGATAGTTTGTTTTAAAAGGGTCCCCACAGGAGCCCTTTCACACAAATCACCACAGGGTAGGTTTTCAACAGCCTATAAGATTTGAGTTTTCAGATGATTCAATCTTACAGTTTTGTTGTCATTTTTATATTCATCTCCTGAAATTGTTTTTCTGGTTTCAGGATGAACTTGTGCACGAGAAGAGCGATGAAGAAAAAGGCAAGAGCCGATGCCCGTAGTCCGACATTCATCCCGACCATCTTGAGTCGCAGATCAACAATGTCGTACAGAGCACAGGATCCACGTGCGCCGCACGTGTAATTCCAAAGTACGCACGTGGTGTCAACAACTTTACCGTACGCTATTGGACCCGGAATGAGGGCTTAAATTAAAAACAATAATAATACAATAATACTTCTATGCTTACAAGCAAATTATTACAATTGCAGTTCAATTTCTTTTTTTCTGGTTATTGTGATTCACCATTCGTAACAAACTAAAACTTGTTCAACAAGACACAGTTTCAAACACTACACCTACCATGTTTTACGACGTTTAAATTAATAATTTAGACATTTAACAACACTTAGAAATTTATAATCATCACACAAGAAAACACTCTTTGAGAGATGGTCTTAATAATTCTTGCTGTTCAAAAATATATAGAGACGTGTCTAAGCTGACATAAGTCACTAAAAGATTTGATGTTTATGATCGGCAACTTTTTACAAGAAAAAAACTTAATAGTTAATTATAAGTACATATTTAAATGCAAATAATAATGCACAAGAAAAACAACTTAATAGTTAATCATAAGTAGATATTTAAATTCAAATAATGATGCACAAGAAAAAACAACTTAATAATTAATCATAAGTACATATTTCAATTCAAATAATGATGCACAAGAAAAAAAACTTAATGGTTAATCATACATATCTATATACAAATAATGATGCATCACTTACCCAAAAGTGACATAGAGAAACTCATGATTCCTGAACCCAAAGACTTATCTTCATCCTTCACAATTCTGTAACACAAATTCAATCCAAACATTATAGTTTTGATGTAGTACAACTAAATGCAAGTTAGTTGGTTAGTTAGTTTGTTTTTTTGTTTGTTTGTTTGGTCGGTCGGTCGGTCGGTCGGTCGGTTTGGTTTGTTTGTTTGTTTGTTTGGTTGGTTGGGTGGGTGGGTGTGGGTGTCACGTGTGGGTGTTGGTGTGGGTATGCTCCAATACATTAATGAGTGTGATCAAAGCTGAAAGCTGATACATGTGTATTGTCACCTGATGAGTATGATCAAACCTAGAAGCTGATACATATGTATTGTCACCTGATGAGTATGATCAAAGCTGGAAGCTGATACATATGTATTGTCACCTGATGAGTATAATCAAAGCTAGAAGCTGATACACGTGTACTGTCACCTGATGAGTATGATCAAAGCTGGAAGCTAATACATGTTCATTGTCACCTGAGGAGTATTATCAAAGCTGGAATCACTGTCAGGGTCATAATCAAACTGCCCACCACATGGTTTGCTATAAACGGGTACAAATACTGACAGCCAGTCTCACACATCTCTAAATTAACGCCACTTCCGTTCTCCATCGTGCATTGCTCGTACATCTGAAACACAGCAAGAACCGAAATACTGAATTATAAGTTAAAGATTTTAGTGTGTTTGCATGAACATTTCGGAAAAGTGTTTTGTTAACAATAAAAATGTGAACAGTAGTGTTAAGTCAGATCTTGGACTCAATGAGAAACTGAGGAAAATTGATTGTGATAAGTTTATGTAAACTGCACATGCGTTAAACCTGTTGACTTACTGTTCCGTTATGCACGAGACATCCTGCGTGACATGGCGAGAAGTACGTATTTTGTGTATCAACTCCACACACGGGAAGAAAAGGGATCGCACCGCAATCACACGATGCTGCGGAGCCTTGAACCTCGGACCTTAATTAAAGCAAAACATATTTTTTTTAAATGGTTAACCCTTGAGTTTGTATAACAGCTAGTTTTGACTGAAATTTGGATATTGAACCAAGTAAGTGTTGAGCTTTGGGACTTTAACCATTACCATAGAAACAATAAGGCCAATCAAGTGAAGACCTGAACCGTCAGCCGCATTAACAGACAGCTGCGATTTTTATTAAGGAAACGCCACTCGGGAAAAATTCTTCAAAATCACACCGCACGGTAAGGGTTACGCTGCAGTCATCATAAATACCCGACTCAGACAGTCCGTTTTAAAACTTCAAGCCAAACAGTTTTTACGACATCTTTTTGTAATAGTGCAACGTTTATAATATATTTTGATCTGACACGACCAGGCCTCAAACCTGCACCTGTCAGTCTCTGAGCAAACACTCCACCATTGTACCTCGGAGGTAGGTCTTAAGCTTAGTAAAGTATTTCTAAAATGCATCGGTCATCAAACGATTTGACAAAACATCGCTCTAATATTTGAAAAAAACGAAAGACACAGTTAGATGTTTTGTAAATATAACACCTACACATCTGAGGACAGCCCAATGATGTGTGGATGCTGACAGCCGAACAAGAAGTTGAAGTTCTCCATTACGAAAGCGACTGTGCCGGCTACCACCACAAACTTTAGACAGTCCCAGGGGGTCATCTTGAAACGGTGAGTAAGGTAGCCCCCACCAAATGTGCCGATTGCTAGCGACGCAGCGCCCATGACACCTAGAAAGTCAATCAGGAATATGATAAATGATAGGAATGCATGACAGCATCCTGGATAATCCTCGCTATGATAACTCCGTTACTCTAAGATGCACAGATGCTTCATCCAAGATAGCATGTCAACTACTTTGTTTAAACTTTGAAACGTTGTGTTCACACATGAATGAGTGAGACTTTAGAAGCTCTTTTAAACAAACTACCACAGGATAACTGTTTAACAGAACAAAGCGGTTATAACTTAAAGTTCTGTAGAAATCAATTAGCTGTACGATTTGTTCAGTTCAAAACCGTAACCAATGACTGAAACACCCGGCAAATGACTCGGTAAACACTTGTATAGTACACTATACCTTGAATGATATTCGCTTTCCACGCAGGGAGATAAAAGACGTTTTCCAGGTATTTGGGCCCAAAGGACACATAGCCGCCCACAGAGAACATGTGGCAGGAAATGGCGATCAGACAGAGGGTGTAGACGGGGTTCTTCAGTACCCGGAGTGCAGACAGGGGCAAACCTAGACATGTTCTTACTTAGTTAACCCTTAAAATGCTGATCTGAATTATTACGATTAAAACTAAAACCATCTTAATCTGTTGAAAACCTGTCCTGTGGCAATTTGTTTTAAAAAGCTTCTGCAGGAACTTTTTAAAAAATTACCACAGGAAGTTTTTAACAGCCAATTCAGGTCATAGTTTATACTCTGAAATTGACAAATGTTGCGGTTAGCACGTCTGAAGGTTAAGTCAGAAAGAGATCAAAGTAAAAATTGTATTCGGGAAAATAACGAACTAATTAATTTTTTTACCAATTTATAAATAAACCTTACCAGTCATTTAATAGCGGCATGTTAGACATTTGACACAGAAATTGCCTCAACATCTGACATTCTCAGAGTTTACAACAATGTTGCAGTTTTAGTCATGTGTACTTTAAGGATCTTATCTCGTTCATATTCTTAAAACATCAAAGCCAATAAAATAAAATTGACATATATTGCTTGTACATTAACGTTTAGCTTATAAGTGTGATTTAAATAAGTAAATTGCTTCTCAGTACAAAAAAACATTGATGATATAATTTTGTCTTTTTATCGTTTATATTACGATACAGGCTACAAACTTCAAACCCTCAAATCCTGATACAAGCATTTTCAATATAAAACATCAATGTTAGATAATGATCAAAATTTATAATCTGCCAGAACAGAATCCATTAGACACAGTGGCAATGTTTAAATGAACGTTGCATGTATGTGTGAATAAAATTTAGTGAAGATATCTGGTATTTACGAAAACGGTAGATTTTCTCCAATCTGGTGTCTATCGTTCATTTTTCAGCAATAATGTACTAAAACATTACTTTTGTACGCATTATACTGCACTCGATTTTTAATAATGCTTGGCCCTTACACTGCCAAGCTGAACATTTGCCCGTTTTGTTGTCTAATTTTTATTTAAATAGGTTGATGATAATGTGTCCAAAAGAGATCCTGTCGGGGCTCTTTTAAACAAATTATCAGAGGATATGTTTTCAACAGCACAAGGTGGTTACAGTTTTAAGTCAGACTTACATCAATTCTGCACTATGAGGGTTTTGTAAAATAGATAACTCGTTATAGACTATAGAGCGCTTTTACCTACAGAAAGAATGTATATCTCACCTTTAACCTTATCGAAAAATGTTTCTTCCTCGGTGACAGCCTCCTTTTCCGTCTCTTTCTGCTTCCAAGCCCCGCGCATGCGCCTCGGGAAGAAGAACATGGGGATGGCCGTCAGTAATGCCACAGAACCGAACACAAGGAAGCCGAGCCACCAGGCGCCGATCCATCGAGGGTCTGTTGGCTGCAGCTGGGTGACTGAAAATTACTTTGTTTATTGCTGAGGTTTTATTGAAATCAATGTAATTTGAGATAATTGCTTTCTGTAAACAGTAGCTTACCTTGTAAATCGACGGGGATTTGGCTGAAAATTCCTCCCAGGATAAAGGCCAAAGGGGGTCCAAACAGTGTCAAAGTTGTCATCACGCCTGTTAGATGATAGAATACAGCTTGTATACTTGTGCTAATATCATAACTTGAAATAAAGCAAATATATTCTGACCCTAAAACAGTTTATTGCAACCGTTGTCCTTTTTAGTGTCCTAGCACGATAGCATGGTGAAAACCACAGATAACATTTTCAAGGTCACATACCAATTAATCGAATTTCTAGTTTTAAAGTCGTAAAATGCAGTCGACACATGAACTTCGCTTTTAATTAATTTATTAGACATTGGAACATAACCAAAAAGGCGCAATGGGTGTTAGGACTCTGTATTTACATTTTGTAATTTTTTCTTGTTGAGTACTTCTTTACATATAAACTTAAAGTGCAATTATACACACAATTTTAACCTCTTTTCTTCAAGAATTTTTTGGTTTAAAAATGTTAAACAGGTAAAAATATTAAATTCACCATGTGTTAAATTTTATTAACTGTATTAATTTTTATACAAATGATTTTGAAAAATCACGTTTTATTAAAGTTCCATAAGTTTGTCATTTATTACCTCCCTTTGTTGAGACGTAAATAAAGACGTTATTAACCAATCAGAATCATTCACCTACAACACGTGTTCTTTCATGAATTTCACTACCCGTGAGATAGGGTGACTCAGCTATTTTATAACAGGCCTGACTGCCAATGCTTACAACATTGTTTAACAATTGTATCCTTTTCTGCACTCCATGACCGTGGCTGCCTGACATGTTTCGGTCGGTGTTTGAATTTTAGGACGACATTTAAGCACCGGATTAAAATAATAGGATTCAAAATTATGAACTGGATACGAGTCGAAGCAGGAAACCATGTTGGATTCAGTCTTCAATGCCGTGATAACAAAGGGAGGCAATCCATGAACCGTTTTCGGCTTTTGACAAACATGTTAATAAAAATTGTGCTTTGTTAGATACTTTTTACTGTTTTGTATATTTTTAAAAACACATTTTCAACCCTTTGCAATTAATTTTTAGCAATTTAAGAAAAATCACTTTTTTGTGTGTACAAATGCACCTCAAATTGCAAACTTTTCAGACAATGAATCAATTGACTTAGCTTTTTAACTACATGTATACTATTGATGTGACTGTTCCACAGACAATCATTTTTGAAAAGTAAGTTCTAAATGTTTATGAGACTCAACTCCGTGAATGACTGTGTTATTTATTTTCAATACAGCTTCATATTTGAAATAATTTTACGTGAAAACAAAATGGACCCTTGTCTTGTTAGGATTGAAATAAACTTGTCAGTTTTCTGTCAAACTGGATATTATATCAAGATCAATATTTAAATAATGTGCAGCTGTGTTAGGACCATTAATAACTACATATAAGGATGTATCATCTGCAAACAGTCTAATGTTGCCATTTATAGTGTCCACAGTGTCATTTATATAAATAGAGAAGAGCAACGGTTCTAAAACTGATCCTTGTGGAACACCAATCCTATTATAATTTTCGTAACTCTGGGCCCCGTTTTACGAAGACGTTAAAACTTTACGACGTCCTAAACCATATCACTCGATTAATGGATTTGGTCTAAAAATGCTATAAATGGTTGTAAAATGTGCACTTTCCAAAGAAAAACTTGGTTTTGTTTGGAAAGTGCACAGTTTACAACCATTTACGGCATTTGTAGACCAAATCCATTAATCGAGTTTGGAACGTGCACAGTTTACAACCATTTATGGCATTTGTAGACCAAATCCATTAGTCGGGTGACATGGTTTAGGACGCGTACTTCGTAAAGTTATGACGTCTTCGTAAAACGGGACCCAGATCTGTACCCATTGATTACAACTCGTTGATATCTAATTTCAAGGTAACTTTCAAACCATTTTCACAATTGTTCATTAATGTCGTAAGATTTAGGTTTATGTACAACACCTTTATGACAAACTTTATCAAATGCCTCGCTAATATGACAAACACTGCTCTAATTTCTTTACCTTTATCTAATTGATTAGCAATAAAATCATACAGAAACGTTACCTGGTTACCCTGGTTCTGGTATGAAACCTGACTGAAGGTTAGCGAGCAACATATTATCTCTGAGGTAATTAAAAACGTATTTGAATACGCATTTTTCGAATGCTTCAGCCAAACAGCATGTTAGAGCGATAGGTTGATAAGTTGTACATTAGTTGTTACCTGTTACGTAAATAGGCACTACTGACGCGTCTTTTCACTGGGAATTTGACTTATTCATGGACATATTGAACAAGTAAGTTAGTGGATCTGCTATCACTTCTTTTGTAGTCAGAGGAATAGCAGATACTGATTCTTCTGTTTAAAGTAATCGGCAACCATTCATTACTTGTGTAAAGTTACGTTTTAGCAACCTTGTGCAATCTATTACGTTTTCACCAGTGATCTATTTATAGTGACACTTTGATCAACCAGTGTGGGGTCAGACAAACGCTCCCATAAAATAAATAGTATAAGTCCCGGCGTCGCCCTTCAAAATATACTTATAACAATCATTACTTTAAATGTATAACTAAACACGTAGGACATACATACACTGGGAAAAAAACGTATAAAAATTATCTAGTGGATTTCCCTTGGAAATAATTTTATACATTTTTTCTTATGCTTACATACACACACACATACATACATACATACATACATACATACATACATACATACATACATACATACATACATACAT
>JAULCD010414533.1:0-15157 GCA_032361085.1 Calliostoma canaliculatum | reverse complement strand
TTAACAGAATGTTTCAGTTCGGGTTAATAATTAAAACGAGCAAATGTTCTGCTCAGCACTGTAAGGGTTAAATCTGGTTTTGTGTACACTATTTCCCGCACAATAGCCTATACCTTTTTGCTTTGAATTTATCTTTAAAATGCTGAATTGGGGGCAATTCAAAACAAAAATACACAAATTTAGCACTCTTAAGAGTTAAATCAAAACTAGAATGCACAAAATCAAGCAGAAAATCTGATTTAGTTGCTGACACAATCCCCAGAAATCAAAGACGGCCAATCTTTGCTCATCTAAAGTAACTCTGCGACATGTTATTGTGAATAACTGCTACTATCTTTAGCACCATCTGCACCATCATGGCCGCCATCTCCAGGGCTACGGGTGCATCATGGGAAATGGATTAATATCAAAATGCGATGAAGTTGCAGTGATTGAGAAAGTCTAGCAGACATAACCCAATCAAGATACAGCCCAAATGAAGAAGTGGCATGCATGAGCATGAAGTATATTGCTCCAGGAGACAGCAGATTGGCTCAGATAATGAAATAACTCACAGGGGCCGTACCAAAATTCTAAAGTAAAATTGAAAACAAAAAAATTCATCAACACCATTTTCTAAATAACATTTTTTTTGATAATTTTCCTTTTGATGTAGTCGAGGAAATAATTTACAGGAGCTATATCAAAGTCTAAAATGAAAATCGGTGTAAAAACAATTATTTTTTTTATAACCAACATCCCAAATAAATCTTAAAAACTATTTTATTAACCCTTCTACTGCTGAAAATAATTAAGAGCGGGGAGCTGGTGCTAAGTCTTTAACCCTTGTCCTGAGGCATTGTATGGAGCAAGGGCTCGCCTATTGCATGACGCGAAGCCTCAATAATTTAACCTATTCCAATTAGTGTATTTCAGAAACAATGGCCAGGGAAACTGACCCAGATAAATCCTTCTCCCACATGACAAGGGTTAAAACGGACAAAATCACTCAATATTAATTAATATTTATACATGAAATAAACCACGGCCCAGGGTTTAAAAAATCATGAACAAAATGAAACTAAAACATCTGATACATGGTGAATTCATAATGTACATATTAAATTTCAATGTGATACTTACATAATAAAAGTTTTAAATAATATTTTGCTGCAGGAACTTTATAGACGATATATATAACATCCAACAAATTTCTATTAAATCTTAACTTTTTGTCTGTTTTTCACTGCTCACTCGCTCTCGGCATTCAAATAACATGAATCTTTTTCCAAACTTTTTTTTCAGAAACTTATTGGAATTAAGAAAGTGTTTTATCTTCTAGCAGTTTTTTAAATTGCTTTTACGTTTTATGTTACATAGGGCCACAAGCTAAAACTGAGCCAATAAGTTTTATATGTCCTGAAGAAATATCTCTGAGAAAAAATTATGTTACTATCTTAATGATCTTTTGTTAGTTTTAACAATTTAGCGAACTAAAAACTGCAACCACTGTTGAAAACCTTTCCTGTGGTAATTTGTTTAAAAGAGCTCCTAAAAGGAGCTCTTTTAAACAAATTGCCACCAAAAAACGTTTAAAGACTGAGGTGGGTTGTACATAAGGTAACAGTCCTGACACATGTCTGCATTTGGGTCCACCAGTTTAACTACAGTACCCTAAAAATTAAATACGTCTTTCCTTGTAGATAATTTTGATGACGGTTTCCCTAGATGTGGCAAGAGTTAATGATATATTTTAGTTTATTCTGTTAAATGAATGCAGATATTACCTTAAGGCAACTCCCTTTACAAATACCAAAATTGCTGTTAACTGTGTACTTACCAAAAAACAAAACGTTTTGTCATTTCTAAACGCAACCCCTTGACCACAGGTTTCAGGAATCATGGAGTTACGAAGGCACTGTAAAACGTCAAACTAACCAAGCCGATACAATGTAAGATACACACGGGTCACACATTAACAACAAAGTAGATGTTTCCCACCTGTTGCACAGTAGATGCAGTTGATTATTCTGTCTGCTATTTTTACTTCGACTATTATTCATCTGCACAGACTGTATCACTAATAATTAATCACTGTATCACTAATGTACTGTGGTTACACCATCGATCATACCTCTGTCCATCGTATTGATTTACAACAGGTGAGAAACACCCACACTTTAGTTAATCTGGGATCTATGTGTTGTGTGGGTGTGTGTTGTATGTGGCATCTGACCTATCAAGGTGCTGTATTTACAAAGCTGCCGTAAGTGTAAGTGTTAGGAAGTCATAAGCCATGTCACTTGGACAATAAGTTCGGGTCGCATCTTCTAAAGTTACTGTGCACTGTTGACGTTTTACAAAAATCAAATACCGCGTGATTTTCTACTTTTTCTGTTGTTAAACAGAACCTTTCAATTTGACTAGAAAAAATGTATTTAAAAAATCCAACAGATATATATTGGTTTGATGAGATTTCCTCTGAATCTCATAAACCAATGAAAATCCGCTAAATAATTTCCAATATTTCAAATTTTCGAGAGCCTGCCCCTAAAACACTAAAGTATATTACTGCAAGTCAGTAGTACATGGGTATATTTAGGGACATTCAGAAGTTAGAATATGCTCACTGTCTTGACATTTGACAAATTGCCGTCTTCTTCCTCTGTATTACATTGGACACACAATCTACAACTGCAATTAGTGACACGACACAATGCTCCAGTAAAGTGACAGTGTCAGCCGTACTTTTGGCATGTAAAAAATATATTAATATTTAATGTTATCTGTTATTATCATCTCAACACTTCCCGTGGGGCATAATTGTGGAGAAGTTATCCTGAGTGACTTATCCCTGAATTTTAAGGCGTTTGCCTATTCCAGTTAGTGCCTTACTCAGCATCGATATCGCCGCCTGTCTGTCGAAATGGCTAACGAAAATATCGGGGACAGGCTAGTAGCCTGACCCGGATATTTCCGTGAGACACACAGTAAGGATTAATAAGTTTCTTTGCAAATTTACTGAACAGAAGAATGACAAAATTACACTGATGTGTACTATGTACAACTATGAATTACTAGTCAAGTTATACTCTTTCTTTAAGTTAAGATAATATGCTTGATAGCGGACTATGATCTAACTGTTCTGTTGGTCTAAACTCCGAGCTACACTGGGTTTATGTTACTTTGCTGCACAGTCTTTACCCGAAATAAGTACAATACAAATAAACACAGACAATAGAAGTAAAATACACCAGTTTTGTTAATACCATCATAACAATCAACAACACATGCAATCAATAGTATTTTCAACAAATAATAATAACACATGGTTATCACTGCTTACATTCCTGCATTTCATCACTGTCTGTGTGTGTTTTAATACTTCAAAAGCAGTTAGAATGATGCTTGTTTGGAAATGAAGATAAACGCACTTGTTGTTGAGTGATAACAGTATCTGTGATTATTTTATTGCTAACATACCTCTCTTATCTATGTACGGTGTGTTGGTTCCTGAACGCTACACATAGTTCAAAACCGACTCGCTTAGTTTAACTGATAAGCAGAAAGATAGAGTGATATACTGACTGAGACGAAACAGAACCACATAACCTTGAGTGGTGCACGCCAAGCATACCTGCCGTCACAGAGGATGTGGGTCTCATTCCACAAAGCTATCGTAAGCTAATTAGCTAACATCAATCTTAGTTGATACTTCTTTATGGCCAATGAGCAATGAGTTTTAAATCAAACACTACTAAAGCATGAGTGATAAAATCTCTAGCCAAACTTCAACCTCTTTCACATGACATATTTTTCAAAATATTTGATTCAAAAGTATATCCAATATTATTATATGGTGCTGAAATATGGGGTCTTGATATTGTAAACGAAATTGAAACCATTCATTTGTATGCCTGCAAACGATTTTTAGGGGTGAAATCATGTGTACCATCTAGCATTGTACGAGGCGAATGTGCCAGATACCCATTATACATATATACTTATAAGCGTGTCATTAGTTATTGGTGTAAGATACTACATATGCCAGAGAATCGTTATGTAAAGAAATGTTATAATATGCTCCTATTGTATGATATTAATGGAGGAAAAACTTGGACATCTAAAGTTAAACACATACTATCAACATATGGATTTGGATTTGTATGGCAAAGTCAAGATGTGGGAAATGTAAATTTGTTTTTGAAAGAATTTGTATTTAGATTAAAAGTTTCGTTTGAGCAAGATTGGCACTCATCCCTTGTAAATGGTTCAAAAACATTTGGTTATTCATTGTATAAAACAATATTTTTGGTTGAACCTTACATCAACATCCTAAGCATTTTTAAACACAGGAAAGCTCTTGCCCAATTTAGATGCAGTTCACATAAGTTAAGAATAGAAACGGGTAGATACATTGGGGAAGCTAGGGAAAATAGAGTATGTTTATTATGTAAAAGTCCATATGTTGAAGATGAATATCACTTTTTACTCATTTGTAACATATATGATACGATCCCTGTATATACCATCCAAGTTTTATTTGTTCCATGAGGATTTGCCATTTTTCAATTTCATGCAACGTTTGTGCGATTCGTTATTTGTATTCGCAGTTTGTTCCCGGGAAGGGTGGGTCTATACGTTTTACACATAGCCCAGTTTGCGAAATATATTAATTTCAATTTTGTAAGACTTCTTCGAATTTTCATGAATGTATATTTTCTTTTGAGCACTAGTATATAATACAATGTGGAAAACATCATATACACAACAACAACAACAGTACATACACTACATAGTAGAAAACATCACATACAGTACAAGGCGAAAGACATCACATATAATAAAAAGTGAAAAACATCACATACAATACAATGTGGTAAAACACATCACATACAGTACAAGGTGGAAAACACCACACACAGTTCAAGGTGGAAAACATCACACACAGTTCAAGGTGGAAAACATCAAATTCGGTACAAAGTGGGAGAATGTTACATACAGTCTAAGGTGGGAAAGATCAAATACAAACAAGGTAATAAACACCACATACAATACAAGGTGGAGAACACCGAAAACAATAAAGGTGGAAAACGTCACATGCAGACAAGGTGGAAAATATCACATGGGTATTTCATTGGAGCTCCAACCAGGGTGCCGTTTTGGCGGGTGTCTTTGACTAGGTAATTGAACTCTCCTTCATCAATCACCAGTCTCCGGGTCATTATTTTTCCGTCAGTCTTGCTACCCTGGGTGAATTTCCCAATGATGCCACAACCCTGGTCACCGTCTTCAGGAAACCACACCTCAACCTGTTTCTCGAAGGCAATAATACCTTAACTGAACTTGAGAGACTTCAAGAGGCTAGATTCTGTCAGAAAGGTATGAAGCTGTGTTGGGGCTCAGATGGCATCTGCGAAGTGCCTTACGAACCATGCAGGAATGATAGGGTGGACATTGTCGCTCAACACATTCCTGGTGGGGGCCGTACTGGAGTACAAACTGGTCCATAGCGAGACCTTTGTCTTAGACGCCAAGAAGCCAGACCACTAATAAATCTCCTTAGGTAGCTTTTCGGATGGCCTGCCAGACGTTGCCTTCATAGAAGTGGACTTCTCTGCTTTAGAGAAAGTGGAGGTCTTTGGGGCAGCCATGGTCACTCCTGGTATTTGCTGCTGTTGTATATATCTTCACCCGCTATGTCGCCCAGGATCATCGACCTCTTCAGGATTTTTTCCAGGCCTGTAACGTCTTAGATTGTAGCACAAATGTCATGGACTCGTACTTCTCAATTCTGAGGAAACTGGCCCTGACCTCTCTGGGCACTTTCAAAAAGGTCCACGACTCTCCAGGCCACACAATTGAGGTCGCCGTCCCTCAATGGGGCCAACTTAGCAGGGTCTGGTTTTCTGACGGGGTAGACCTCACACAACCATGCTCATGAGGTACGCATTCTGATAAAACACGGTGTTGGTCCCAGTCCAAACACCCGGCATTGTACCTTTCGTGGTCTTAATGAAAGCCTGCCCGCTTCCCCTTTTAAACCAGACTGGGCCAAACATATCTTTAACCACCCACTCACCTTCGTTCTGACAATGCAGAAACGTAATTCGGAGCAGGAACTCGCTCACCTCAGGAAGCACAGTGAGAAGCTTCGCCACACTCTCATCTGTCATGCGAGCAACCAGAGCCAATCGGTCGACTATGGCATGCATATCATCAGTAATCTCAATATTGCCAATGTCTAGTGGGTCTTTAGCCTCCGCCCGCCAAGTGGAGAAGACCGCAACGGCGCCATCAACTTCCAACGCGTCTTTAACATCGTTAAAAAACTTAACCCACTTAACTCAGCTGAGGGCTGAACTAGGGAGGGACATGGTCACTTCTGCAGGAATCTTTTTAATCAAGTCATTATTAGTGGCCATGTTCTCCGTGAAGTATATCCTTTACACGTATTGTTCTGAATGGAAGTTAAATACGAGAAGCTGCTCTAGTACCAAATGGAACTGTCTTCTCAATTTCTTCTCTTGGGCTATACGAAGGTGGCAAGTTTTATTTAGCCTAAAGGCCCGACGGAGTTTAGTTTCGTTGTGACCCCCTTACCGCAAAACCTACAAGGCACTGGGATCTTGCTGCCTTTGTGAATTCTAGCTAGGTGGACATTACAACACTTCCGACAACCGCTTTTCCCACAGGTTTCTAGCCTACCCACGTTATTATGACCCTTCATGTCGCAGTTGAATCACCACAGGTATACACACAGCAATACCTATCCTGAAATGGTGATACCTACAAATGACCTTTTTTAACTGAGTCAAGTAAATTGATAATAGTGGATAAAGTATACTATAGCTTCTGTGTATACTGGAACATTATCTTGGCAGTTAATATGCTCGCTTTAACTGCTTATTTGGCAAGTATTTTACCACCACCCCCTTACCCAACAGCCCCCCCCCCCCTAAAAATGTCCAAGACAAAAGTTTGATGTGTTGTACCCTAATGAAGTTCATCAGGCGGACCTTCTATATCCCCTACACGCCATAGTGAAGCGCAAAACTAACAAGTAGTCTTTGTCTGTGGTGGATATGACCAGTCGATACAAAGAGGCTGAGTGACTAACCTTAAAAGATTCAACTGAGGTGGCCAATGTACTGCAACGTATCATGAACGTAGTCCTTTGAATTGGCCAACATTATTTCAAGTAGATTCTGGACGCGAGGGGTGAAATCTGTGACTAACCTATTAACAAAACATAATGTTAAAATCAGGCAAAGTGCACCGTGGTCAAGCTATTGTTGAGAGATTTAAACGCACACGTGCAGGGCGCTTGTTTGGTCATCAGTATACAGTTGAAATGAAAATGTCAGATTGATCCAGATCAACGTTATGATTACCGGCTTTAAATAATGAAGTAACTAGACTGATTAGCAAAAAACCTGCTGATGCTATTAAAATGAAATTTGAGCCCGCAAACCCCACAAGAAAATCTCAAAAGAAACTCCCCATCGACGTTAATGTAAAACCCCGCGAACTTGAGGGGGACAAAGTCATTGAGCCACTCACCCAATATGGTATCTTAACTACACCTTTATAAAAGATATACGGCGAAACAAGCCGAAAACGTCTATGTATTACAGTCATGACCAGAATCATCACTTGTTTGGGAAGATTGTTATCTGAAAAAGCAACCAAACTGTCATTAATTGCGTATAAGAATTTGTATTATAACTACACTGTAGATAATCAACACCAAAATGGCTTACGTTTATTGAAAATATTCTTGTTTTGACAAGTAATTAGAATGTTTGTATAAATCAGTCATTTTCATTAGTTGATTGGCTCACATCTGTAATTAGAAGTTGTTTGGAAGATCAGTTTATGTAACAGTGAACTTCTGATATGACAAATTCAAGTAAAGGAAACTTTCATAAAGTCATTGAAGATAATAGCTCACTGGAAACATATCTGTGTAACTAACCAAAACAAGTGTACATACCACTACTACTGTTTAGAACCTCTGGACATTGTTTATCGATGGAATGTGGAATGTGGAATGTGGAATGTGGAATCACATCCCTTTCTTAGATAGAAATTGTACTGTTTGTAAAACATTGGTGCGGATGAATAGCTTTATATTTGTAGATGTGAATATATTAAAGGAGTACGACAGTTATACATACACAAAAACTCGTATTCTACATTCATTCATGTTTAAACTTCAACAGATGTTTCATTGTAAAAATAATATCTTCTTGAAACAAATATAAAAATATTGTAAAATAGTAATGGCTACTTTTAACTAACTATTATAGCTGCAATCACTACAATACGTTTAATGTCATGTTAAACCTCAACATGATGCTACGTTTTGTAACCTTGAGTGTAAT
This sequence comes from Calliostoma canaliculatum, assembly GCA_032361085.1. Lineage (NCBI taxonomy): Eukaryota > Metazoa > Mollusca > Gastropoda > Trochida > Calliostomatidae > Calliostoma > Calliostoma canaliculatum. The sequence goes on along the minus strand of JAULCD010414533.1, from coordinate 6,791 downwards.
AATGTTTTGTCCTGTGTAAGTGCTGAGTGGGTGAGGAAGTTGTTTAGTCGGTATTTAGTTTGCTGTTGTGATAAGCTGTATTGGTTATGGGATGAATATGTCTTCGGCATTGGCTGTAGATGTTTGGTGTTCTTTTATTGTTGTGCTGATTGGTCTTGTTGTTTCAGCAATGTAGGACTGTCCATGGTTGCAGTCAAGTTTATAAATTACGCCTTCAGTATCCTTACGGGTAGCGGCTGTGTTTTCTGAAGCGAGGAATAGCATTGTATTACAGAGTTTCTCAATAACATAGCATGGTAAATATATAATGATAGATTTTTTAGAAAATTTTCATTGGTGTTAGATATTAGCCAATCATATTTATGCCTTGATGGAAAAATATGACAATTGGATGGTATTTACAAACATCCTAAATCATGATATATGTTACAAATGAGTAAGTGATATGGACTTTTACACAATAAAGACATTTTATCTTCCCTAGCTTCCCCAATGTACCCATCAGTTTCCCAATATACCCACCAGTTTCCCAATGTACCCACCAGTTTCCACTTATGTGAGCTGCACCTAAAGTACGCTTTACAGAGGCATAATAATTGCCTTTCTTTTTTCTTGAAAGTATCAGTATATTTAGAAACTAAAACGTTGAAGTAAAAAAGTTTCTGAATTATTATTTTTCCAAAATCAATAAACCGACTCTGAGTATTCGTTATAACTACTTGTTATGTACGCAAGTAAGAAACGGTTTTTTTCAAGCAGTCATGGCTGAACAATTTTTAATTGGAGAGTCAAAAACAATCGTTCACAATCTCACTCATACATTGTACATTGAGAAATAGTAACACAAACATCATGCAGAATATAACATTACTCCAGAGGTATGTGTCGACTGTACAAAACATAAATGACTGAAACTTAGTGATTGTTAGTGTCACAATAGTTTAACGACCTCACTTACTACTGTGTGATGAGCAATATCAGTAACTTCTCAAAGTTAATATAATTTCTTAAATGTACTTATAACGTTTAGATGATGTGACAACGTATCAAAAGGGCGACGATGGACACGGTTTGGAAATGCTATACGTGTTCTACATCTGTTTACACGTACCATCTGCATGTAATGTAGCTTAGGGTGTGTTAAATATATTGAATTTTTGTAGTTTCATTTAAGTTTTCTTTCCGCCTTTTCCTATCTTAAAACACGAGTGATTAGATAAGGCCGAAAACAGTAGGCTATCTCTCCTGATACCACTTATTGACTCACTGATGGGCGCTGTTTGACGGATAGTACATCGCACAGTGGGAAGACTGCCAGGTAATCAGCTGATGCAGTCAGGGGATAATCACGGAACCACATGTGTCGAGTGTATGATCACATGCACATTACAGCACTCAACACGAGCAGTTGGTAATTACAAGAACAGCTCACACGTCACACCTATGACAATGTCGAGTAAACGTTTTAAATGTTTGTGCTTCTACGGACACAAGTTTGATAACTAGTATAAGTTCCCATACGCTTTTGTTGGTATTTATTAATAATTATTTTTGTCTTTACAATACAAAATGCGTACAGAATGCTTGTAGCTTCTACTTTACCGATATGTTTGAAATAGTTTATGTCAATAACATAATAAATGCAGTTGCAACTGTGTTCAAATCAGTAATTTTAACAACAATCCGTTGAATAAAGTCTGAAGAAGAAATCATGGATACGGTTCATGCAACATTAAAATAAAATAAAATTCAATCGGTAATACACGACATTTTCAACTCATTTAGCCAGCGCATAGATGATCATTCTACTTTTTACGTGACTTGATTTTATATATCTTGCAAAGGTGACAAGAATTTTTTTTTATCATTTTGCAATTTTTAAATCCCAAAATAAAACTATTCAGAACATAATGTGATTGGATGTTGATACTAACGAAACTAAATTGTATTTAGAACTATGATAACCGTGAGTTTACAGAAAATATTTTATCACATAATATGTTCTTAAAGGTTACAACGATAAACCAAAAGATCCGTAAATAAAATTGAGAACTTAAACTGAATGTGCAGCAGGGGTCATACAAATCACCGGAATAAAGCATTCTGAGAAAGAGACATTGTTAAACGAAATGGCACCAGATGAAATACACGAATATGTGACCGACTCTTAGAGGAGAAGCTCTTGACAATCAGCTGTAAAAATTGCTGAATTTTAGTGTGGCACACTTAGTACCAAAGATGAACCCAGACCAGATGATTGTGTGGTGTCTCACCTCATGGGTAATGTTTTTGCCGTCGACGGTTATTTTATTTACATGGAAACGTTTTTATAAAAAGGGTTTAAAAATCTGGAACTATGTGTATTGCAATACCAGAGTAGGTGTTGAAACATACATTAGGACAAATGTGGATGCTTAACGGTTTTCTCTCCGAGGCTACAGACCTTCTGATTTGTTCTTGTACTTATATCTATAGTATTGGATACAAACAACTATTGACAAACGTTGTAAGCAGCGTTTCAAACTGGATCAGCAGACGACTTTATATACGTGGGTTCCGTCCACAAAGTTATCCTAGGGCTAAGACTCTCAACTTTAATCGTAGCTTGCTTGTAACAAGAGCGCTGAGATGAAAGTATAGGCGACGTTGCCTTGCTTTGTTTGTTAACACTGGCTATAATAAGTAATACTTGTGTACATCTTGTTCTGCCTCATCACTAACAGACCAAAGCTGTCGTCTGAAAACAAACTTACATAATCATTAATTGCGAAATTCCGTACCTTTTGTGTTTAATGTTTACTCATAATGCGTCCAAAGACAACGCCCCAATCAATTTTATGAAACTTCATTTTGTGAAAGTGGTGTCAAACATTCTTTGAGTGTGTTTCTATTCTATAACAAATATACATGTTTCAGCACACTTTTGTTCCCCTTTTAAGGCTGATATTTATAACTAAAGGTAATGTATTCAAAGTAGATAATTTATTGAAGTGAAAACTGTATCCAAGCTCAAAAGAATGAGTTTGTCCAAGGCTGAGGCAACCAAAGAATGCCCATGTCAAAGTATATGTAGACTTGAATATTTCTTTAACGTTAACAGTGTAGACGGACACGGCCATATCCTTGTAGAATTAGAAATATATGTTATAAACTTGTAGGATTAGAAATGTATGACATTAACTTCTTGCCAGCACTCTTCGTGGCTATGGAATGTTGTCAGGTCCGCATAGTTACAAGTCAAAAACAATGAGCGCATGGGCCCAGGTACTCAAATTACTTGAATACCTTGATACGTGGGAACACAAGATGTTTAAGATGGACAAATTGGGGGTTCTGTTCATTTTTTCGATGAAAGTCATTATATTGCATATAGTTTTACACGAGTTACACAGGAGCACAGCCCCTTTTGGAGAGGATCAATCATCATATGGGAATGCATTCCCTTGGGTTACAAAATGCATCACATAACTATTGGTGATAACCTTAATGGGCATCGGTATCAACAGGAGATTCTTGCGAGGGCTGTTGTCCGATATTTATAAAACAATTATCCTGCCACAAAACCTATTTTTATGAATGTCAATGTCGGACATCACGGGGCATGTGCTGTCATACAGTTCTTGCAACAGAGTGCTATTGAGATCATTCCATGGCCAGAGATGAGCCCAGATCTCAATTCAATCGTTGATCTATGGGACATAAAAGTCTGGTTTGTTCGACATTGAAAGTCTAATTGACTGCTGTTTTGCATAATGAATGAAACATGATTCCTCAGATTCAAATCCGGCGATTGAAAATGGTAATATTTTTGCATGAAATGTGATCATTTTCTAATCCGTACCATATTAAACAAACATATTGTGTCATGGTATTGAAATCTTTGACATTTCATTGAAGTTAATTAGTCTGAGGAAATACGAGGGTTGCTTAATTAATGTCTATATAAATATTAAATCTAGTGATCTGTACGTTAAAATACCTGCTTTTAGTAATACCACTTAATCCTTAGCTGTTCTGTTATGTTGTGTTAAATTTTAATTATCTAAGTTGCAGCCTACGAAATGCAAAGTCTTTAAATGGTATATGTATTCTTGAATTAATGGGTTTTACTAATCATTTATTAAATTGATGTTTTGAGATACAGTACGAGATATATTGTTCGACAAGGGAACCGGTCCATGGCATTCAACGTTTTTGTTTACTCTTTGATGTATTTGAGTGAGATGATTTTATCTCCAGAAAGAAGTTTATGAGTACGCGATGCGATACACATATGAAGATTTGTAAATATAACCCTGCTTATGCATCTTCAAACATCGTACACCACCCAAGACGTGACGAGAGTATCCTTGTGTTTAAGATTAAATGTTATCGTCTTTAAAGCACCAGGTTATGTTTTATTTTAGGTTCTCACACTGACAGTGGATACATATGCGGATTGAGACACCGATATTAAGAAAGGTAGGTAGGTAGGTATGTATGTAGACAGATATTTATTATTTCTGCTGCATATATTCAGATGTAACAGCATAAACACACAGAAATTAATTAAGCACTCCCTGTTTCAAAATATTGACATGAGCAAAAAAGTTTCAAAACTTTTAACTTCAAGAAGGGCAGTAATGCCCAATGACCCGATGGAAGACTAAGCAAATGACTACTGAAATACAAAAATATGTTCGTTTTTATTCGTTGTAAGTGAGAAATGCCGGAAATGTTGATTTTGTACAAAAAGCAGTTCATGATATAATTATTGTTATGACATAACACATGATGAGATAGTGCTAAATGTGTCCCTTGACATCTATCGAGGTGTTTAAAACCAGGTGTTTGACATCAATACTGTGTGCGTCCGCCACGTGCCGAATGACAGCCTCCACACTTCTCCTCATGCCTCCAGTAAGCCAGTGGATTTTTTCAGAGGCCATAACCACCGCTCCTGATGCAATGTTTCTTCCAGTGAGCCAGTGGATATTTTCAGGTGCCATTACCACCACTCCTGATGCAATGTTTCTTCCAGTGAGCCAGTGGATATTTTCAGAGGCGATTACCACCGCTCCTGATGCAATGTTTCTTCCAGTGAGCCAGTGGATATTTTCAGAGGCCATTACCACCACTCCTGATGCAATGTTTCATCCAGTAAGCCAGTGGATATTTTCAGGGGCCATTACCACCCCTCCTGATGCAATGTTTCTTCCAGTGAGCCAGTGGATATTTTCAGGGGCCATTACCACCGCTCCTGATGCAATGTTTCATCCAGTAAGCCAGTGGATATTTTCAGGGGTCATTACCACCACTCCTGATGCAATGTTTCATCCAGTAAGCCAGTGGATATTTTCAGGGGCCATTACCACCACTCCTGATGCAATGTTTCCCCACATTGTCTTTAGGAGGAAACCTTGCCTGCGAACAATGACCAAGAACGTACCAAGTGTGTTCGATGGGGGTTTAGAAGGCCAACGGAGGGTCTTAATGACATGACCCCGCAGCAACTGTCTCCCAGCATAGGAACGATGGTCCGTCAATATGGGGCGAGTTATCAAAGATCTATATGGTATTTTAGGCCTTCACGCACAAAAGTCCACACACAAAAAGTTACATGTTACAAATAAACAGTTATACATTTTTTCACAATAAAACTGTGTACACACTTTGTTTTTTAAAAATATGAAAATGCAAATTTGTTTTAATAACTAAATCTCCAAAGAAACCAATTCACACAAAAAACTCTCTAAGTTAACTTTAATAGTTAAAAAGTAACAAATATTTTTTTAGTATTATCATATTATGGAGATTAAAAGCTGAAACAGTTTTAGTAATCATATAACAACACAACAAAAACGCTTTCAATTTTTAAAATTTAAATGAAAAATGTGTCTGTGCTTTACAGTAAAAACATTTGTCGTCATATGAAATGCAGTGTTCAGTCTAAAGGCTTGTTTGTGGTGTAGCCCAAACTGATACAGTAATAACTAAATAGTAATTATACCTTTTTAATGTCAGAGTGCTATTTGGAAAAAATATGAAAAAATGCTTTCTTCTGAATAATGTTCCCCTGTGTAGTCTTAAAACAGTTGTTTAGTGAGATCTGAAAGTAGTGTGGTAACTTGGCTGACGCATGTTTTCTTTTCAGTTGAAAATTTCAATCTTTATTTATGGATGACTGACTTTCCGTTTGTGAACTAGAAATATCTTGGTGTACTAATTCTTACAATATATGACAATAAATAGTTTTTGTTAAAGTATGATATAGTTACGAATGTTTTCCTCCTAAATGTTACCAATTGCAATATTTAGCAAAAATGAATATGTTTTTTTTAAAATAATGACGTTAACTGCAAGTTGTTAATGTTTTTAATGAACCTTATGGCAAACCTAGCATAATTTTAACACGTTGACAATTCCTGATTACAAACTTATGCAACGTTATATATTCAGTAAAGATATGTTAAATTGTCGTTTCTATTTTTGGCGACAAGCAATCAAGTACAGTGCAATCCATTCAACTCAACAGACAAATGTTTTTAGAAACTTTTAAAAGATCATCTGTGGACAGCTGGTGAAGGTTTATGTTTAACATAAAACTTCTTTTCAGCACCAGTGAAGTATGTTTAAAATTGATATGTTTTTTAAAAATAATTAAAGTGTTTTAAAGACTCATGTAACAAATTGCATAGCTATTGTGGTCGAGAGGGGCCATCGCAATGTTGCGTTCAATAACCCACGCGATAGGGCGATACCACGATTAGACAACACGACATGGTGATATTACAACACGACATGGCGATATT
>JAULCD010413431.1:0-15159 GCA_032361085.1 Calliostoma canaliculatum | reverse complement strand
TAGTTTTGATGGTGAGAGACGAAATAATATTTAGTTGGGGTTTAACGCCGTTTTCAACATTTCAGTTATCTCGCGGCGTTCAGATTTTACAGCAGGGGAACACCTAGTGTGGCTAAGTAAAACCTGCAGGTCTTAGCTGGTACTAACGAACCAAGGGTGATGTAAGCAAAGCACCCTATCAGTACAGGCCTAAAGAACGGTTCTTCACTGCTGAGAGTGATGCCGAGCTCCCAATGTATGTATGTATGTATGTATGTGTGTATGTGTGTGTGTGTGTGTGTGTGTGTGTGTGTGTGTGTGTGTGTGTGTGTGTGTGTGTGTGTGTGTGTGTGTTGGTATATATGCTTGTACTAGATCGGGCATTTCACTGATTTGCTAGCTTACAGAGACATCGTGTCGCAGTTTACATGTATATCCCAATTAGACACAGTATAATAACAACGAAAATGTACGAAAACAGTACACGAAATCCGCTTCATTATCTATTTTATATGTACAAATGTTTGTTTTTAATATACCAACAATAATCATGTACAATACTTAATCAATGTTGAACCGTTTTTATTTTGTTATGTTGTTATTATGATTAAAATGTGCAACATAAAAGCTTTTAATATAAAACAGCAAAACTATTTATACAGAAACCAAGAACTATCATTCTTTTTAAACAGATCGTAATTACATTGAAGATGCATATGTGTTCTTCTGCTTTTCTTTCTACAAAAACAGAGAAAAAAGTTTAATTTCTCTCGAGTATATTCCCTCTTATTAAACTTCCAACAATGCTCTGTTCAAAGCGTTTGACTTCAATCAGGAGACGAGTTGAGTTGACTGTGTAATGGCTACAGTCGGGGCATTCACACACCGAGGACGTGGAGTCTGATTGAATCAGTACAGTCGACATCCCACAGTTGTGTGTCCACCTTGATTTAGTCTTTGTTTATCAATGTAACTCTGTCAACTCACTGATTGATATCTACCTACAAGGAATCAGTTTGTCGTGAAATTGTTAAATAAAACTACAAATGTTCTTAAATTTTCCATGAGTTTAACAGACATAGAAAAAACGTCGTAACAATCTAACCCTCGACGAACGATTGGTTGCCATGAAGTTAAGACCAGAGTGTGTTATTGCAGCTGAAAAATGTCTTAAGAGTTCCAAACTAATACGTGTAGTACTACATAGTAGTGTTGGTAGGTCACCTAACAATAATACGTGACACAAAGTTTACCAATTCTGCTCCTCCTGTGCTCTTACTTCGGCTAACAGTGCATCACTTCAGACAGCTGTATTCTCTGGCTGTGCTGCCGCTTCGAGCCACGTTTGAAGGACGCTAACGCCAATTACTTCGCTTAATCCCCTACTTCCACAAAACTATCACGAGTTCTCTAAGAGCACTGGGGTCCGTTCCGCAAAGCTATAGTAAAATATCGATCAATTTTAGTTAATATTTCTTTTCAAACTTTACATGATTATATTAAGCCAAACACACAACAGTAACCTTAGAATAGAGCAAGCTCTTGTTCCACAAAGCTTCCGGAAGACTAAGATGTGTTAACTTTCATCTTAGCGCTCTCGTAACGAGAGCGCTAAGATGAAAGTTAAGACGTCTTAACCTTACGATAGCTTTGTGAAACGAGGTATAGCTCCTGCCTTGGTACAACTTGATTCCATAGATAGCTTACCTGACCTACATGTATAATGTACGATCTTCATACATAATAAAATGGGCGATTTAATACATACATACTCATAAAAATTCCAAAGTTTTATTATGTCTTTTAAGCTAAAATATGTTAAGAAAAAGTTTATAATCAGCTTCACATCAATATTTGTGTTTTAACAGCTTCACTAAATTCAGTTATATCTACAGATGTAGCGCCGTGGTGTTCACATTTGTGATTTATTTTAAACAAACAACAAGGAGTCTTTCTAATTCGTATTTAAAACATTCACGTCTTACCACAAACAGGCGCTATATTGTTTACATTTCATCTTTAAAATGTAAACATTAATATTTAATAATCTCTTTGGCTTGTTTCGAAATGTGTCCGAGTACATGCAATGACACCCTGTTCAATTATTTTAGTGGCATTTAGAAGTGAGGGTACATAGTTCAGGATTACTAGAATGTCAACCTATGGTTTATTCGTAAGTTGCCAACGTTTCGGGTCACATGCGGGTGAATCCTTTACCAGGTGAATCACTTGATGAAGGAGCAAACATGTGCCCCGAAACGTCGTCAACTTACGAACAAACCAGAAGTTGACATCCAAGAAACCATGTTCTTACAAAGATGTACGTACAGTGGATTTACTGTTCAATGTAAGCCTTTGGTGAATGATATCTACTGATCTCTATCTAATTTAAACTTTAGAATGTTGAACTGAGTGCAGTAGAATTTGACATTGTACCAACGGTGTGCAGTTAAAAAACGGCTTATGCATATGTCGTAATTAGTTTTTATGTTGAAAGTTGTTTTAAAGAAAATATTGAAAGCAATAAAATTCATAAATCAGTCAAAACAAATGTGTTGTTGGTTACTGTTTCTAAGTAAACAGGTAAACACGAACACACATGGCTTGTCAGCTTCCATCACGAAATGTGTGTAACCTTTGTTCTGCTGTGTATATGAATCACTGACGCTTTGGTCTCCTTGGACCAAGTCACGTAGGCAATTTACAGAGTAAATGATGCTTGTTTAGTTGGGCAAAGTAACTTACAGCAAGCAGATCAATGCAAGAACTAGGCCCCGTTCAGCAAAGCTATAGTAAGGCTAAGATGTCTTAACTTACATCTTAGCGCTCTCGTACCTCTCTAAGACATCTTAGCTTAATTAGAGTTTAGTGGAACAAGACCTTGCTCTTTCCCCAGCTTCATTTTGAGTGTTTAGTTAAATTTAACTACTTAGTGGTTATGAAGAAATATTGACCAAAGTCGATCTTAGCACACGATAGATTTGTGGAACGATCCCAAGGACATGTTTCCTTTACTGTTATTTGTCTCCCAGGATCTGTGTCTTATTTACCAGTTTGTACAAATGGCATCTACAGGGAAGGTTGTGTCTTCCAGTTTGAGCTATTAGGAAGAACATGTCGCCACAGTATTTTTGTTGATTCTAGAAGCAAACTGTGTTCTCAATTGACACTAAATCTGATGAAAAGTACATGCTCATGATGTCGTGTGTGCACTAACTTTTAGGTTAAACTAAAATATTCACAACAAAATATTTTATTAATCAACCTATTTAAGTCAAACAGCTAAACTATGCTGCTTTAATCTATATTGTATGAATACCAAGAGCGCTAATGAGGTTAATTTTATAGATTGATTTACAAACATTATTGGCTTAAATCAGGGCTGTGGAATTACTATGCCCGACTCATCCAACTCGGGACATTTTAAATACGGACAAGATTATTTCCGTGTGCAAATTGTCCGCGGACAAGTAGAGAATACTTCAATCCTTAAAGTCTGAACACAACACTTTTCAATTTCAATGTCTAAAATCCAAACAAAATAAGCTTACCTGTAATAATTTGTGTAAAATTGCTCCAATAGGAGCTCTTTTACACACATTATTACAGAAAGTTTTCAACTGCACAAGGTGGTAACAGTTTTTAATTATACTCACCCCAGTTCAGTACTGTAAAGGTTAACTATATTAACTTAGACAAGTAGAGTTTAGATGCGGACAAGTAGATTTTGTCTGTTTTGTCTTGTCCGTGGACATGTTTTAAACAACGGTATTTCCACACCCCTGCTGAAGTCCAATCTGAACCGATTGTTATTTTTTTTTCAAAGACACTTAAATGGGAGGTCTTGTTAACACTTTTTAAGCATACGCTTTTAAGAGCACCAAGGGGTTACAGTTTAAGTCCATCAACTATAATTGAGGGTCAATACAGCCATTGCATTTCTGATATATTTACACTAGCAACAAAAGGCAGGCTTAGCAAAAGGTCCTTTACACTAAAAAGCACACAGAAATTTACATTAAAATGTCATCTCTGTCGGCGGTTTTGTACAGTTATGTGTTAACTAAATCGTTTATGTACACCAAGAAACCCATAAAATGTGCATTCTAAAACAAACTGAGTTCAAGTCTTCAGAACCAATGCGTGCTCTTGATAATAAACATTTTCTAATATTTATCTTGTCTTAGTTGAAGAAAAATCAGTTATATGTCATAATATTACATCTCATTCTTTACATTTAAACTTACCACTTGTAACAAGAGCTAAGAGGTACGTTAAGACGCCTTAACCTTACGATAGCGTTGTGGAGACGACCCTTTACAGTAATTTAGCCAGTAAACTAAACAATGAGGTACTTTTTAAATGTCATTTTATTTTCTCAGGACTTTATTGCGTGCGATGTAGTTACAGCAATTGCACTTAGTGCTAAGACTGCCAAGTGCATCTGGTTGAAATTCACAATAGTTAAATAGCGATCTGGCAAGTAGAAACCGTAATTGATGTCCCTTTAAGTAGGCCATCACGTTTAGAGATGTAGACGTCGTCAGCAGTCCTAGTCGTCACAGACTCCCGCGGGAACCTCACAACTCTCGTCCATCAGTCCTAATCAAGACTTCTCTTAACATCCTGAATGTCATCGCATTGCTAAGTGTTGTGTGCAAATTCTAAACTATCTAGTTCATCTGCATATGTAAGTGCACTAAATAACCGTAATTTCAAACAGTTTAAAACTGCAGCGGCCGAGTGGCATTTTGTTTATAAATGATCTCTTAAAAAATTTACCACATGATATGTTTCCCAAGAGACATGTTGGCAACGACCATGACATCGACAAATCGATACACAAAATCAACATATAATGGCACGAACTTTTATCAAGACTCCATAGTTTGAATTAGTTGACTGTTATGTTTTAAACACAAAGGGTATTTGTCTAATGTTTTCTGCATTGGAAAAAATATGTAGAATTTATTAAACGGTTTTTTATTGGTTTGATGAGATTTCCTATGGAATAGTATCAAACTAATAAAATTCGCTGACTAATTTATATACATTTTGCTAGTATGTACTAGTAACAGATATGTTACTATTGACCTACAACGTCATTAGCAACCATGGATTGTCACACACTGATTGTGTTGTAATTGGTTTTCCACTTAAACTAATTCCCAGACGATTTCAAGAAACTTATGGTCAATCTATTACACATGAGACTAAAATCATCATGTCTGTGGTTACAACAAACTTGCAAATTTAGTTAACGTTGTAAGTACAAGTGTATTGTGTGCGGTTGACCTATAAACACCAACATAAACCCGGTAGTGCTTGCTGAATGTAATTTTCTTGTTTGAAGGTATTCTATGGAAACAGAAATTAACAGGAGAATCGAGGGTGTCGTATGCATTATCAACCATAATAATAAGTTGTGTTTGTGCATTAAATAAAATAAAATACTTGAACACGATATTCATATTAACTTACAATCGCTACCAAATTGCATTATTTTAAACTATATAATTATTACTGTATAATTTCAGATTAAATTATTTTGGTAATTGATGTTTTAAGTAAAAGATTTATCTTATTTTAGTTCTTGTGACGTTCATTTTAATTTTCACAAAATATCAATTAAAACAAAAATATTTTCACGTGGTATTTGTCATTTATAGTATTATGTTGGCTTAAATTCTGATTTTACATGCTATTTAATTTATAGATTTGTGTGAAGGGTTCAGACGAAACGTATGTTTACTATTATATGTGACACGTTTCGAAATGAAATGCATCAATTGTTTTAACCTTTTCATTTTCAAAATAACGTGTGCCCTCATTACTTTGTTAGTTCATACGAATATTTTTTTAGAAATTATTCAGCTAAGTTGCATTGGTTTGAGATGATATGTAAATGTCATTAAACCATTGAAATTCGCTGAATAATGTCTACACATTTTTTTCAAGCGTTTGTTTTTAAAAATGACCAAACATGTATCATTAACTTTTGTTGCACATATTTAAAAACAACAAACACCATCTACCCCTACACTATTATAAAGTTTAAACTATAAGTTTATACTAAACATATGTAGATTAATATGTCTAAGAAATACGCGTGTGCTAAACACTGGTACTTCCAAAGATTGCACACAAAATTAATTTAGGATCAGCCGGTTGTCCGATTTCTGATATCAAAACGTTTAGACTCACTTGTGATGCATGTCCAATCTATCTCCTGTTCTCTCACATGGTATCAGCACCGATGTGTGTCAGACCCAGAAATAGGATTTCTTATGTAATAAAACTAGGGTACACTGGAAACAATGCATAGAAATCAGTAAGCGGATTTCCATTGGTTTCATGAGATATCCTTAGGAAATCTCATCACACCAATGGAAATCTTTTTAATAATTTCTAAAACAATTTGTCCAGTGATGAATATTGTTGTTGCCCTGACAAACAAATCCATTTTTTACATTGTAAAAACACCAGTCGGTAAACAACGTCAGCAATTATTGTTTTTGGAAGGATTTAGATTTCTAAGGCAACTTTGATCAGAAAAGGTATTTTTGCGGCCAGGATATTACTAGGATTCGTGTTATCGGTATCTTGCGTTGGGTTGACAAGCCTAAAGCAATCCTGGCACTGATCCTGTTAAAACCGACGATGATTGACTGTGCATGTCGCACAGATAGTAACTGCAAGTGAGGTTGATTCATTTTAGAATTCAAACCTGAACACAAGTCAGGATTAATGTTAGAAAGTCAGTTTCAAAATCTGTTTTGTGTTGCCTAATTTCACTGGAGTAGTGCCAATGCTTATAAAGATTTGGCCACTCACTTTCATTCTTATCATCTTGTGATAAAAAAAAAATACAAACTTAGGAATGAGATCACATGAGCAGTTAGTTAAAGATTATAACTAAATGTTTTAATGTTAGTATAACTGACATTATTCTTCGTTCATAATTATCTTTAATTTGTTACATTTTGCAGTATTTGAATAAGATCCTTGAGCAAGTATAATTGTTGTATTATTTTGATAAAGAAAAAACTTTGGTAGATCTGGAGCAAATTGATTGAAGGAATCCAAACAGTACAATTATTAATGCACTCTCTTTATAATCGTTAGTTTAGTGGGATTTTTAAACCTGTTTTAATTATTTGGAAGGTGCGTGGGTTTTAATAAAACAATATAACAAATAGGACAAACTGTTTACAAATTATTACTTTGCAGAAAAACAACAACATGGTAATTTGTTGATCATGTCATCGCCGCAACATTGTACTGTATGCACACTATTGAAGTTAAACTATTTATTTATTGTTTTTCTATGCATAACAAGTTGAACGACATTTCCTCAGGACAAAAAATACTATTTCTTTGAAGTTCAATTTATATTTTGCTTTAAGTTTAAAGCCATCACTTGTAATTAGTTTTTTCACAATGAACTTACTTAAAGTAACATCACATAAGACACATTGTTTAAGACATAACTTTTTAGAATAAAAGGGTTAATGAAGCATTGTATTTAAATCTATTTTAAATTATTGTTTTAGAGTTAAATCATTCAACGACATATAAAATCCCTCGTGGGGATATGTGGGGATAGTGTTTACACAATTGGGTTTCTTTTGAGAGTAGAATGACATTAATAAATTTGTGTCAAGAAAAAGCTTCATGAACTTCGATGAAATTTCCAATGAAAATCTCATCAAAATTCATGGGATGTTTCTAAACACAAAGTTTATTAATGGAAAACCAATGGAAATCCGCTGAATATTTTTTTCACATTCTTTCTAGTGGTAGTAATTAACAGGAGTAGGATTACCAGAGCTGACTGCATTTAAAAATTACATGTTACAATTTAAAACAATGCTCTCAGTAATATTTTTGGTAAAAATCCATTTGCAATAATATAAGAACGAGTACATACGTAATAAAACCACACATTCGGTTTACAGTTCGTCGTGGTCTGGTTGTCTGTAGGCCACCACGTACTTGCTGTAGATGCCGACGACTGCTGTCGTCACAGACTCCCAGGAGAAGCAGTCAGAGTCTCTTTCATCTGTTCTAATAAAAGTTCATTCCATTCCTCAATTTCACCATGTGTCTGGACCAATGTTTAAGTAGTTACTGTTGCTAGTAGGTCGAGGGGAAATTGCACATTTGAATGAAACAGATGAGCTTAATTAGCGCAATGTCTCCTTTATTGTCCGAGAGTGTCAGTTTTTGCTGCCTTGGTTTATGTTTTAACGTACTTATAAATAGATCCTTGTAAGACATAACGTTAAAATATAATCTAAACTTACTATCAATTAAACAATTTTTCTCTTGCAGAAACATAATGTTTTCATTGATTCTTTGTAATTCTTAGCATGTCCTCCCCTAAAGGCAGTACCCGACTGACATACAACCTTTAGGAGAAAGGTCAATAGAATATGAACACTAAAAACACTGGTGACGCATGAAAAGAAATGTTCAGCGAGTGTATATTGAGTGAGTGCAGAAATGAAATATTGGCCTAACGTTAATTAAACGTGTTTGAGATGTCTTTGCTGGAGATGGACAAAACTGGCACCACAAGTTTGCTAATGTTTTAACTGAAACTTCAACTGGTGCTGGTGAAACAAAGGCTACATTACAGTGCGCCAGCATAGTAACTGGTGGTAATTTGTGTTAAACTCTGTTCCACCAATCATTGGTAGATAAGTTTTATATGGATACTCATTTCTTTATTTTTGTAGCTTGATAACGTGTCAGTTTCGACACCGAGAAGTCGCATATTAAAAAATTAAACAAGTGAGAATTCATATAAAACCTATATGTCTGTATCTTACTTCTTCTATGGGCCACTTACACATATCCTGATATTAGTACAATATATTTGTAACGTTAAATAATTGTAAGAAATAAAAAAAAACTGAACCTAAGATCACAGAAAAGTCTGTACACTGGTGATTCAGTCTGTGTGAGTTGCGTGTCCCAACTGTAGATCACCTTGTCTCGTGTGGTGCTGGCAGCATTATATGCTAATTTTAGCGTCCAACTCAAACCTAAAATGCACACTCTAGCACTTTGTTTAAAACATCGTCTAAAATAGCTCTTTCAATCAAATAACTATAGGATATGTGTACAGCAGAACATCTAATTCACTGTTTGAATTTGTGCTAATGTTTTGTAAACAATTTTTTTAAATGAAATAAATGGGGCCACATTTTGTTCAGACTCATTTTAAGGTCAGGAGAAAACTCGATAACTCATTTTTTCTGATAATGACACAAATGTGAATCAATTACCTCCAACTGTGTGCTAATGTTTGGATTAAATTAACCGTTAACCAGGCCAGTCCAGATAACTTCACTTTCACGTGCCACATTGTAACTGGCTGTCGATAATTAATTGTTAAAGAAAATGCATTTAAACTGGCAATGAGTGGCGCTTCATCACATGGGTGTGAAACAAAAACTGATATGATCTGTTCATGATTGTGTTCATCACAAAAACTGGCCATCTAACTTAACTAAAATATTTTACCACATGACATGGCAATGTAAACAAGTCGATAGGGTGTCTCATTTCACTCTCGTTTGAAGTAGAAGTTTAGGCACTGGTTCCAAAGTGATCTATCCTTTACGACAGTCGTAAGCAAATTATAAGAAACAACACAGAACATTGTTTCAAAAATCACTTAACATTATATTAACACTAAAATTGCTTTCAGGAACGGGGCCTTTGTCTGCATAAAAAGTTGACTAAAACAACATTTTTAGAAAGGCATATTTTAGTATTTTGCATTATATAAACATTAAAGGCAAAATGGGACAAAACAAAAGTAAAACACTGTTTGCCCCTTTAGTTATAGAAGTGCTATATAACTATGTTATATTTACTATATCACTTTATGTGGTTGAGTCCCGTGCGGGATTCGAACCCACGCCCCCAAAGTCAGGCACCACATCGCCAGCACAGAGCATCCCAACGCCTTAACACTTCGGCCATGGGGGACTTTGCTGCAAAGTAACCTAACGTGCGTGAACTCATTGGCCCAGTGACGTGGATTTTAAGATTGTAGCCTATTTTCACGGCACTTGGGCTCCGATTCTCAAAGCGGTCTTAGGCTGATCGTAAGTGCTAAAATATAACATGCTAATAAATGTCGTAGCGTAGAAATCGCTTTGGAAACGGTGCCATCTGGCACCGTTTCCAAATCGATTTCTGCACTACGACAGCCGTAAGCCTATGATAAGAAACAAATCCACAAGACAGTGTTTTAAAACTCCCAATCATATTAACACTAAGATCGCTTTGAAGAACGGACCCTGAGATGTATACAAAAACCGTGCAGGCCACAGATTGCTCTAAATACGATTATTTGTGATCGACTCACGTTCACGTACTAAACGCACGTTTCATTGTCCTCGGGCACTGTTTTAAATATGTTCAAATAGAAAAGAAAGGAATAAATTATATCAATAATGTCAATGCACAAATACAGTAAAAGGTTTGTATTTGTCTATGAGAGTGCTGTTTTGTAGTGGATGTCGAACTTTCCATCAGGAAACATGCGCATGTGGAGTGGCAGCACTCTTGATTATCAGTAAAATTACTGGCTAATGTTGATTACATTCACGCAAATAAGTAATATAATAGCATTTATCAACTGAGCAAATTTAACTAAACAGTATTTGAATGAATAAAAGTAGGACTTAAAATATGTAAGATTATGTATCATTGACAATTGACCTCATCGAGCCAATGAACTATAGCATTATTAAGTGTCTTACCAAAGAAACTATGCCTACAATGATATTTTATAGGTATTTAGAAGTTTGTGCTCAAATATATGACAATGACTATTATGTATGTCAACGTCTTTTTTTATTGTGTGAACGACGTTTCTGGCCCAGAAACGTTGTGCACACAATAAAAAGAAGACGTTGAAATACATAATAGTCATTGTCATATACAAGTCCACATTGTCATACTTTATTTAAAATGAATGCTGTAATGATTTTGGTTAATAAAATTGGTAATTCATCAGGTTTATTCCTTGATCCGGTTGTTGTTGTTTTTGTGTGTGTGAGGTTTTTTGGGGGGTGGTGGGGAGGGGAGTTGTATTTATTTTATTTTTTTTATTTTATTTTATTTATTTTTGTTGTTGTTTTTTATTTTCGTTGATTGCACTGATATCAATGGCCAATTACACGTTTAGCTGTGACTTGAACTCACTCTCACAGGGGATTATTACACTGATAATCATGTAATTACATTTGCTGAACACGACAGGGACATTTGCTTCTTGTGACATAATTATATAAACGCTTCGAGGGGGAATATTAATGCAATTGTTACATGTATTGATCCTTTTATTTCAGTTTGGTTATGCTTCATCATCTTCATTAAGTTGTTTGTCAAAGTGACGGTTAAGTTTATTTTGTTGGTTTTTAAGTGACAAAAACTTACGTTCCCTAATATTTACTTTGGACGAAATTTCAAAGATGTTTATGTTTTATTATCGAAATAAATATCATATTTAAATGAACGGCTAAATCAGTTAATGCAAATGCGTCTGCACATATAAAACACCAATGTCATCATCTACATGTGCTCCGGTTATATTTGAAGTAGCGTAAGTCTTTCTGTAAAACTATCATTCGATAAACAGTCCCTGCTACCACAATAATTTTAAGCAATGACGTCAAAATGAACACTGATACACATTCATTTTGCGGATAGCCGGAATGACATCATCCTGGATAAATCTCCGTCACTCCACGATCCATACCCTGGACACATTCGCCAGCTGGAAGTTACGTCATGGTCACTGTCATCCAATGAAATGGTTAGCATATACACACCATATTGCTTGGCATGAAATGAAAATAAAACTGAAATTTATATCTTGCCAAGCAGCTTGATTCAGTCATCTTTCACAATCCTAAAGCATCAATAAATTTCTGACATAGACATTGGAGTTTTAATATTTTTTTACATTTCAGATCTGGTGCAATAAAGTCACAACACGTACAGTTGGTGAAAATAGAATAATAACGATTCTATTAATAAATGTTAATCATTTCCGAAATTAAAACTATTTACAGCACTTTCCACGGTATTCTACTCAATGCGGAGTGTGATGTTTCAGCCATTAACAACACTTGGAATACAATAAATTGGAAATATCTAGAATAGCATGTGAGCTATCATATTTATTTAATTGAGTTCAATATTTCATTTCCAGTTATTAATGTTCAGAATGTGGTAATGCAGAATACTCTCACTTGAATAATGGATTCAGTTTATAAATGCCTGAATTGTTGTAAACTGTGTACTTTCTAAAGGGAAACTTGGTTTTATTAAAAGGAACACAATTAACAACGCCTTTAGCACGTGTGAAAGAAACATATTGACCACGTGTGTGCTGTAAATATACATTACCATGGTAACATCAGGTTCCTGCTGGGGGTCTGTTTACAAAGTGTCTAGAAACGTAATTTGTTCCACGCGATAAATCATTCATTTCCTGGGCCATGTTTCTCAACGTGATCTTAGGCTTAGTTGATCGTAAGTGATGTTTGAAACAATGTCATGTGAAAATGTTTTTTATCATACGCTTATGACTGTCATAGCGCGAAGATCGATTTGGAACCGGTGCCGAATGGCACCGGTTCCAAAGCGATCTCTGCGTACGACAGTCATAAATCAACGTTATATTTAGCACTTACGATAAACTTAGCCTAAGATCGCTTTGACGAAAGGGGCCCTGAATAAAACACGTAGAGTGTTTGCCTCCATGTTTTTACAAGTGAATTTAAAACATTGCAGTGTGTGCAAGATATTGTATAATGATGTTATATTGGTGTCTATTTATGTTTAATTTGTTTATCTATGTTTAATTTGTTGTAAAAGTTAAAGAATATTACTACATAAGTCACGTCTGTATAAAATTTTCATTGGTTTTATGAGATTTCCTATGTAAATTCCATCAAACCAATGTAAATCAGTTTTTGTAGAAGTTTCTTTGGTAGTATCTGTAAATCACATGTGCATATTCATAAATGACCAACATGCAGCATTATATTTTAGAAAGTTTCAGTTTCACGAGTAGCCTTTAACTTATTTTTGAAAATGTCATGCTAATTTTTATTCTATTCCATTGTTGAAATTCTAATCGAAATAGGCTGGTAAACACCTGTAGCCTGTGATAATTGGAGCTCTTTCAGACAAGCTACCCGAGAGTAGGTTTTCAATATGTCACAGTTTTAAGTCTAATTAATTTTAGCACTTAAAAGTGTTAACATAAACGTTACGTACCAAGTTTATTAACAGTTTATTAACAGGTCACAACTGTCATATTTTGCACTCTCCCCCTTCCCTTCCTTCCCCCCTTATTTAGTGCATTTCTTCTAATTCTCACAAACATAGAGTTGACATAACATCTGTCGTAATTTCAATAGCTCGTAAAGCATAGTTTGCTACCAAAACATTTGTCAAAAGTCATTTTATTAATTGTTCTATTGACAAGATATGTTTTCAATAGCCGTTGAAAAAAATGAAAAATATTGCAACACTTTTATTTTTCATCATGGTCTGTAAAGCCTTGACTGAATGGTGTTTTTCCATACTTAGAACACACATCCTAACACACCAGAATGCGTAAAATAGAATAACAGGAGTTAAAAAGTTCGGTTGCAAGGCATCCATTTTCACAAAACTGACATGAATTGAATATAGTCTCTTTTGCTTAGAATAACACTAGCAAATGTTTTTGTATTTAACCATTCCGCCACCGGGACATAGAGTGCTGGAATGCTCATGATCAGTGCTGACGATCTGGTTCTTGACTCTGAGAGTGTGGATTCGAATATCGCACGGGACTCAACCAGGCAAAGTGATAGAATATTAACTATTTCAGATAGTGTCATCCCAAAAAAAACATATATTTTTAAAAGCAGAAATTTAGATGATTCAGAAGTTATTTTTCCAAACCGCATATTACAGAACAGAAATGCAATTTACAAATGTACATGTAATGAAGGCCGAATTATAAAATCTAATTTGTTCGGATTTGAAACTGACAGATCTGAAGAGCACAAAACACGTATGGAACTCTGGAACAGCCATAAAAAGTAAGATGATGATCAATAAATAATTAAAAATACATCCCTGATGACTACATGCATAATTGAAACCATAATAATCAAAACTTGCTTTAGAGATTTAAATCGATTGTACTTAATCACAGAGATTTAATCACATGTGTGCATGTTCACCGTCGCACTACTCGATCTAACAGAAAACAAGGACTGAAACACTAGTCCTTAAGTCCATCGAATGTCTTTTTGTTAACAATATGTAATTAAACATAAGAAACACAGTGTTACATTGGATCAATGGACACATTTTAAAATGCCAAAATCTTTCTGAATTCTCAATTTTCCTGGAATAGTGACGTTTTCACTTGGTGTACAATGATTGTAAATGTCTTTGTGAATGTATTACCATTAACATTGTGTATCTCAAGTTTATTTTATAATTAAATATGTATTTTGGTATGAAGCACATTAGAACAAACAAATTTTGCTAAACCTACGTTTACGGATTTGCCATTAAAGATACATTGTACCTGGAAACTTTAACAGAACAGCTGGTTTTTGTAAACTTTTCTGTGTTTGTATTTACAAATATTTGTAAATGACCACACATAGCAACTACAATCTCAATATGTTCTTGTATCCTCTTAAAACAGTTCTTGGGGAAACAAAAATATGTATTATTACGTTTATTCTTTTTAACAAAATTAGAAGCAAACTGCGCAGTTGTTCAGATGCAATATACTATAATATACTCTATGCAATAACTGCATATTCTTAGCCAACAGTTTAAGCTTCCCTTTGCCACAAGTGTGGTGCAGATTACAAAACTGTTTGTATTGGATATGATAATCACTGGTAAAACCATGTAAATTTAGAAAAGGTATAAATGTATTTACCTTAAAATAAACAGTGTGAGGTTCTTCATAGACCTTTATAATATAAATTATTTTAGATTACAAATTATTTCATTGTCAACACGACGTTGCTGGGCTATTTTTTGCACGTTCGTCAGGTGAGTAATCATTACTCACCTGACGAAGTTACCAGGAAAAGTCTAGAAACGTCGTACAATAGAAAAAAAATGTAA
>JAULCD010412327.1:0-15172 GCA_032361085.1 Calliostoma canaliculatum | reverse complement strand
AACTTTGTATTACTTTGAATTAGATATTTCTATGTAGATACTAATACTGTTATCAAGCAAGTGCTGTACAGCACTTGCTTGATAACAGTGGTAGTATCTACACTGAACTTTCTCATTCGTTGTAAGGCCAGACTCTTTTGTTTACTTGGTTTATGTAAAAAAAAAATTATGAACAAAATAGTGTCGATCTGGGGGGGGAAATATTTTAAAAATGTATCCAGATATTTTATTGGTATTAGGGAATTATTGTGTCGGTTAGTATATATAAAAAAAACAATGACGAAAATCGATTCAATGTATTTTTCACATAAATGTATGCTGACCATGCAGTAAAGTTTTTAGGTTTGGACAATAGTTTGATGAAACTAAATAATTCAGCTCCTGTGAGTAAACATGCCTTAATTTGTGTTTTAGCTAAGCGCATGACACGAAGAAGCTCTGGCATCACGGAGTCATCAGATTCTGTGTCACATGGTGAGTAGTCTCCCTTTGTTGTTAAATGGCTTTTTAGGGACCATTTATAGTCACGTCGAGAAATGTGGATTTTTCAAATTTATTTTTACAAAATCAGTGTCCAAAACGTAAACAAGGTAAACAAAGACCTCCTAAAATCGGGGCTATGTTCCCCAAAGCGATCTTAGACTAAGTTGATTTAAGTGCTAAAATAAAACATTGGGTTAAGGCTGTAGTAGCGCAGAGATCGCTTTGGAACATGTGGCATTTGGAATTAGAACGGGTTCCAAATCAATTTATGCACTACAACAATTGTAAGCCTACGATAAGAATCAACTCCACAGGATAGTGTTTTAAAAATTGCTTATGATGAACTTAACATTAAGATCGCTTTTAGGAATGAAGCCTAGCACCATAAGGGTTATTGAGTTAAATTGTGGGCTAAAAGAAAGCTGACTATTCTGATATACTACGTGGCACTTTCTGGTTATTCTTTAAAGTGCGGAACCAAACACTTGTCAATTACAATGTCCAATGCCAACCTAAATAGACTGTTGAAAACCTTTCCTGTAATGTATTGTGTAAAAGAGATCCTATAGGAGCTCTTTTACACAAATTATTACAGAAAAAGTTTTTAACAGCATAAGGTGGTATCAGTTAGTTACACTGACCCCAGTTCAGCACTGTAAGAGTTAAGTTATAGGCTATAAAACTAACTATGCCAGAACAACTCACCTCTTGTCTGTGTTACAGCGAGTGACGACAGCAGCTACTCGGACAGTGACGAGACAGAACAGAAGATCGTGGTGGTGGTAGAGGAAGACAAACTAGACAAGGACGAAGACGAGTTTGATGTGAAGGAGTCTGAGCATGACACTAGTCTCGAGGATGAAGCACCGGAGGAGGAGGAGGAACACGACACCAGCATGGAGGAAAAGGACATGGACGTCAGTCGGGAGGACGCAGAACCCGACGTTGCCCCCGTTGAAGAAGAGACGCTTCTAACATGCAACGAGGACATGCCGAAGTCAGAAGAGGAGGAGATGGATGTGAGCGCGGAGACGATACCGCAACTGGTCGAGCAGGTCTCCCAGAAGTCGGACAACAAAGTTGAGGAGGTGTCGTGTCAGGAGGTCAAGGAGGATAAGGTTGTGGTGGAGGAGCCAAGGAAAGATAACTCTGTCGAGAAGAAGGAGGAGGTTGAAGAGAAGAACCTGGAGAAGGATTCTGCTCCCGAACTGGTAGCAGAGAAACCATTCAAGGAGTCGATGCTGAAGATGTTTTATGGTAAAACTGTGAGTGCAGCAGAAGAGGCCAGGTACGAGGCGTCGGAAGCATTACTACAGATGCCCATTTTACATGAAGTGTTTAAGAAGGTACCTGAACAAACAAAAGAAACTGCTCCAGAAGTGAAAAAGCAGGAAGTCCTAGTAATGCCAGAAATAAAGAAAATTGAGCCTGAAGTACCAAAAAAGGAGAAAGAGCCTGAAAAGAAGGAACGCATCCGAAAACCAAGGAAGGATTTCAAGGAGGGGAAGAAGTTGAAGGCCGCTGAGCCTGTGGTCCTGGAGTCGAAGCCTGTGGAGCCACACGTGATGACTCCCCAGGAGGCCAGGATGAAGGCGGCCATGGATCTGTACGACTTTCAGGGCTTTGAGGAGCCGGAGGAGCTGGTGCTGAGGAGAGACAAGAAGTCGGATATGTTCGGGGGCAGGCGCTTCATGACCATGGACAAGGAAGTGAAACCGGATGTGTTGGAAGGAGGTGAAACTGAGAAGAAAAAGGTGAAGAAGAAAGTCAAGAAGAAAACTCCTGATGAAGAAGGAAAGAAGGAGAGTGAGGTGAAGGAAGTGGTCATGGAGCCAAAGAAAGAGGTTGAAAAGAAAGAAGTTGAACCCAAGAAGGATTCGGTCAAAGAAAGTGCTAAAGGCAAGGCTGTAAAGGGAGATAAATGTGTCAAGAAAGAAATCAAGAAAAACAAGGACACTAAACCTGAAGTTGGTGAAAATGTCGATGCAAGTAAAGACAAAAATGAAAAACGTCCGCGGTCGAGATCACCAAGTCCAGTAGAAACGTGCCCTAAAGTACTCAAAACTGAACCCGCCTGTCCCTCGCCAAAAGCAAGTACAAGTGTTGAAACGCCTGTCTCAACAGTTAAAGCTCCTTCTCCAGAGGTTGACAGTATAGCCGAGCTGAATATGAACACTATGCTTGATAACACTCCACCCACAACCCCTGAACACGAGGCCTGTGAGGCTGTGTGTCTGCCTACTGTGCCTGAGGGCCAGGTGAACATTAGAGAGACCCTGCCCGTCGAGCTGACGTCGAAGGTGCGCAGTGAGTCTCCGTCGATTGGGGAGACCAGTGGAAGCTCTGGGGAAGGCAACGAAAACAACAGTGCCCTGCCAACCTCAGAAAGCAGCAATGACGTGGAGTTGCCTGGCGCAACTTTTGGAAAAAGGAAGAGGGAGTGTCTGGAGCAGACGCCGTCAAAGAAGAAGAAGAGAGTGAGCAAGGGAGGCAAAGCTGCTGGAGAAAAGAGACCTAGGACAATTCATGGTTAGTGGAAAAATTACTTGTGTATGTAACATATGGTTAACTAATAAATTTAATGTTTAGCCCTTAGGGTGATAAATTTACAGGAATGGAAGTTTTTGTAATTGGTCTATATTGAATGAGAAATATTTTAGGATTAAGTATTACAGCTGGCATGTTCATGATTAACCCTTTAAGTGCTGAGCACAACATTTGCTTATTTTAGTTTTCAAATTCCAACTGAAATGATCCCTGTGGGGTTTCCAGGGACTGTCCTTGGACACTGGGAAGAATAGGACCCCAGTAACCCCATGCTTGACGTACAAGCCGGCTAAAATGGGGATCTTTGTCTGTAGCTTTTCTTTCTGTCAGTCTTTTTTTCTTATCTGCTAGTCCCCCGGTGGGCCTCTTGTACACCACATGGCGATATAGCTGAAACATTGCTGAAAGCCATGTAAAACTCTTTTTCACTCACTCACCAACTGAAACATGCTCTTGAAAACTATAGGAGCTCTTTTAAACAAATATCTCAGGATAGGTTTTCAACATAAGGCACAAGGTAGTCACATTTTTAGGTTCCACTGAAATCAATTTTGTTCTCTAAGGGTTAATAAGGAGTGTCTGTGGTGGTAAGATGTTAATGTTGTTTTTACAGGGAGTGACAGTGATGAAACGACCACCAGCTGCAAACACCCAAGTCCGGTCCACCATCCAGGTCCCAGCTCCCCTATGAAGATGCCAGAGTCTGCACAAGTCACAGTGCCACGCCCCCAAAAATATAACTTTAATATCGGTTAGTACTTAACTTGTTTAGATTTTCTTAGTACAACAGAAGTGGTTCTGGAGCACGACTGAACAAGCAATGTCATATAATGGACTCTTGTTCCATTGTCAAGCAGAAAAGGTTTAACCCTTAACGTCCTAAACCCAACACTTGTCAATTTCAATGTACAAACTCCAACCTAGAAAAACTGTTAAAAACGTTTCCTGTAATAATTTGTGTAAAAGAGCTCCTACAGGAGCTCTTTTACACAAATTATTACAGAAAACGTTTTTAACAGCACAAGGTGGTAACAGTTTTGATTTATACTCGCCCCAGTTCAACATTGTAAGGGATAAAGTTAATTATCTGTTTAAGTTGTTCTTTAATTTGTCTTCATTAGCATATAATGTGACATTTCGGTCAGATGTGTACAAAAATGTCACCTCATATTCAAAATTTAACAAAAGTTGTCATCCAAAATTTCAAGTTTTAAGGTTTTTTACCTGAGGTTAATGTTGTTTTAATGTCGTTTCTATGGTTACAGAAGAAGGAAAGTACTTTGAGGGGGAGAAGCGTATTGCCTTTTTAATCGACAAGATGCAAGATATCCGCAAGATCTACATGAATCTCAAACAAGAGGTGGCTTGCATCGATCGGCGGCGAAAGCGAGCCAAGCGAAAAGAGAGAGAAAGTAAGAACTATTTGCTGTTATTAAAATTTATCAGTATTTTTGTTGTAGCCTTTATATAATCGTTAACTCATTTTAATTACCCCATGTACGTGTGTAAATTTTATATTTAGTTTAGTATTTTGAAAAAAAATTAGACCGATGGGAAAGAGTTTAAGACGATTTTCACAAAAACAACTTGGAGGAAAAAACTGGAAATTTAATGTTGGATCTTGCCCCTTGTTATGTGGCATTGTTTTGGACAGTCTCTCTGAGTGGCGCAAACAAGAAAATTTCACGAATCGGCTGTTAGTGTCTCACTGAAACAATGCGCTAGTCTGGCCAGGCAGACTGACCTGGATAAATTCGTTTAGAGCAGGGCGAGGGTTAAACTGCTAAGTGTAACATTTGTCCATTTCAGAATTCAAATTTCAAACTAAGTATGCTGTTTAAAACCTATCCTGTGGTAATTTGTTTAAAAGAGCTCCTTACAGGAGCTCTTTTAAACAAATTACCACAGAATAGGTTATCCGATCAAAGTATAGTTGTAGGTCTCGGTGACCCAAATTCAGCAAATAAGAGTTAACCTATCCAATTATCAAATTGTTTATTACATTCTAAGCTGAGTGAAAGTTTTAATTGAAATAAAAAATTATTTTTTGCTTTTTTACTTAAAAATGTGTTTTCTTTGTTTTCAGATTCTCAGTCATCCCAAGTGGATTGTGAAAGTTCATGAAACTTGGTTTTATTATCAGTATATTGTCCGATTTTGCCAGAAGATGCATTTGAAGAGGTCAAAGAAGCTTTTTAACCATCATCAACACTGCTATCATCATCATCATCATCGTCATCATCATCAAAATCTCATCATCATCATCATCATCGTTTTCGTCAACACCAAAATATTCATCATTACCAGATGTTTGACTTTTCATCTCCATTTTTATCATCATCATCATCATCATCATCATCATCATCATCAATATCAACATCATCACCACTTCTCTGCTTGTGTCTCGATTCATGTGGTAATTATCCTGACTTTGTCACCCCTGAACACAAATAATCAGTTTTAACGAACGCATTAAGTCAAATAGTGCCATCCATCTTGTGTAGACTTTCCCATGACAATGGTGCAATTATTTGTTGTCGTTGTTGACGCTTACTCCATTTTTTTGTTTTCTGTGGATAAATATCATGATCATTTTCTACGAAAAAAACCCAAAGCATCAAGACATAAGTGATTTTCTCCACATAGCATACAGCCAATACATTTGAAAGTCATCGACCAGGAATCAAATGAATAAATTTATAACAGAAAGATAACTTTTTATTTATTAAAAACATGAATAGTTTTCTCCAATGTCGGCATTTATTAAAAAGAATCTTATTTATCTTAGTGCCGCTGCATGAAGCTCTCGTAAAGCTAAACTATCTTAACTTTTGTCTTGTTGCTTTTTTAAGGCTAAGGCACCTTACGGTTAATCTTAGTGCTCTCGTTACGAGAGCACTAAGATTAACCTTAATGTCTTAGCTTTACGAGAGCTTCTTGTGACGATACCTAGAAGAAAAATTCCTGCTTTAAAAAAAATGGCAATTTCTGTCAAAATCTTTGAAAATGAAGTTGTGAAAACATCTACAATCTTATCACTAAATCATGATTCCTGTCTTAATGCTTGTTCATTTGTTTGTTAATGGAGTTGTCAGTTGACTATAGGTGAAACTTCTGATTTTATCGGCGGTGCGCTAACTGCTAATGCCCAACTCGCCCCTGCCAAGCATGTGATAAGAGTTGTGAGATATGCTCAAAAGTATTGGATATGAGATGTATATACAAAGAAACTGGCTGGCAAGTCCATTGTCTGCGATCATTTGAGAAAAGGAATTCTTTCAAAATGATGATACTGTATTTGTTCATTTAACCCTGAAAGTTCAGAATTGATTTGAATTTAATTAAAACGGACTACTTTCTGATGTTAACAACTTATCCTGTGGTAATTTGTTTAAAAGAGCTCCTACAGGAGTTCTTTTAAACAAATCATCACAGGATAAGTTTTCAACAGCACAAGGATGTCACAGTTTTAAATACTCAGCACTTTAAGGGTTAATACAAGATAGGCTTTCAATACAGCCATTTGTTATATACCCAAAATCTGCATAAAAAAATCAGGCAATATTTGATAAAAAAAATAACCCAGCAACTTGATAATATGTTTCTGATCCTTTCATTTAGTTTCATATTTAAAGATCATTACAAAACTTGTATGTACAATATTTCAACTATTTCTCAAAAGGGATCGGTTACGTTCTCCTAGAAAAAAAAAATCACTAGAATATTTTTTCTTTTTTCTTTTGAAAGCAATGCTTTTGAGAAAAATATAAAAATAATGCCCAATAATCCATTAAATTTATGGAAGATGATATGAACACGTTAGGTCCTGGCCCCTATTCCTCTTAGTATCTTAGCGATCTCAGTATTAAGATGATCAATGTGATTTCTAAAACAATGTCCTGTGGAGTTGTTTCTTATCATAGGCTTACGACTGTCGTAGCTCAGAGATTGGTTTAGAATCGATGCCAAATAGCACCGGTTCCAAAGCGATCTCTGTGCTAAGACAGTCTTAAGCCAATGTTATATTTTAGCTCTTACGAACAACTTAGATCGTTTTGAGGAACAGGGTCCTAAAGTTTTGGTTTCGCCAAAAATATTTCTTCCCTGAAAGGTATTTTTAAACGATTTAACAAGTTTGTAAACTGTGAAAATGAAAATCTAACCAAACAAGATTAAACCAATCAATGACAAAATTACAAAATGCTGCCACTTTGTTCACATCAACAAACGAACCTGTTACTACGTATCCTTAACCCATAAAGTGCTAAGCTGATCTCAGCCAGTTTTGAAACTGTGACAACCTTGTGCTGTTGAAAACCTATCCTGTGATAATTTGTTTAAAAGAGCTCATGTTGGGAGCTCTTTTAAACAAATTACCACAAAATAAGTTTTCAACAGCTTGTTTAAGTTGGAATTTAAATACTAAAACGAGCAAATGTTGTGTTTAGCACTTTAAGGGTTAAAACCGAGTGAATTAGTGAGGGAGTTAGGAGTTCAACGCGGGTTTTCAACAATTGAGAAGACCAAGCTGAAAAACTTTCACATCTCATTGTGCTGAATTTGTGTTAGGGTTTAAAATTGTGACCGCATTGTTCTGTCGAGAATCTATCCAGGGTTCGACACTCGTTCAAATCTACAACTTGCCCATAGGGATAGTGGAATTTGCATTTTTTTTTAGCAATTCTTTAAACGCCCTTTCGAAGATTTTTCTTGAAAATATTTTCATCATTGTAGAAGTGATGCATTAGCACAACTAGTCAATCAGATTTGTAGCAATTTACTAGCTCTCCTAAAATTCCACAAGCATCAGGCTAGCGTTAATGTCGAACCCTGTTACTTTGGTATTTTGTTTAAAGAGCCGTTTTTATCAGCTTATTTTAATAAGCATTCGGACACTGTAAACAAAAAGTGTTGCATTTAGTAATGCAAATTTATTTTTTAATTAACTAATAGATACAATTACAATAATCTCTTCTTTATTTTAAAACTTTCAATTGAAGTTTTTTGGGGGGTAAATAATTATACATTATATTTACTCTGGTAAACTTTATACGATTTAAACCTAGACCTTTTAGTCCAACTAACAAGTGTGCTATCCCGCCCCCCTATTAGTTATGAAACTCATCAGCTATTTGAAGTTTTCAATGTGTTAGTTCAACATTTAAGTCCTGAGGACACCCAATAGATATAAGAGATATGAGATATAGTTTACAAGCTATCATAATAAAGCTTTCAATGAGGTAGTTAAAGTGAAAGTCCGACTAACCAAAATTCAGCAACCTAGGAATTACTTTTAAAGAGCTCATGCATTTTTCGCACATTTAGTGTCAACTTAAACTGTTGAAAATTTATCCTGTGGTAATTTGTTTAAAAGAGCTCCGATAGGAGCTCTTTTAAACAAATTTCCACAGGATAGATTTCAAGAGCATGAGGTAATCACTGTTTGAAGTCATAATGAAATCAATCAAGAAATTTAAGATTATTATTAGGACATATTATTTTCACAATTTGAATTAACAGAGGACTCTATAACAGATCTGGTTGAATGTGTGAGGTGATCGTCTGTAATGAATCAAGACACAATAAGGACGAAGGCTGTTGTAGCTGCAGGTGCTGTTTAACAAAGCCGTCTTAAATTTACGATGTCGTAAACCACGACACTTGACTAGTGGGTTTTGGTCTACAAACGCCAAATATTGTTGTAAACTACGAACCTTTAAAAAAAAAAGTTTTTCTTTGGAAAATGCAAAGTTTACAACGATTTTTAGCATTTGTGAGCCAACCCATAAAATCAGTGACATGTTTTACGACGACGTAACTTTACGACGGCTTTGTGAAACAGGGTCCAGTAGGTGTACACAAGGGACATAACTCTCGTTTCCTAAATCGTCACCTCGGATTTAAAAGGTCGTAAACGACCTTTCAACTCTGCAGTAAACGAAATAAGAAATGTTTTAAGGATAAGTTACTATGATGATTCAAAGTTAATAAATGTTTAAACTGATGATGCAAGGGTACGAGATGTACGTAACGAAGAATGTCTGAATGAAAGATGCATTAACAACCAAATTCAAAAACAGTCCAGCTACCCCATTCCCTCTAATAAAAGTCGCACTTGAATGCACAAACATACAAGTCTAAAAAAAATCTAAAATCTCACATTTCTTTACTTGCCTTCAAATGGCTAATTTTAATATTTTACGCTTTCAATGACACTAAATCTTCAGCACATTATCACTACACCCAAACCAGGAGCAAGTTCCTCAAAGCTATTTTAAGCTAAGATCGATCTTTGTCAATATCTTTTCATGACCATTGAACGCTTTCTTTACCGAATTTTGAACCAAGCACAAAGCAAATTCTCATTCGTAAAGCTTTCGTAAAGATAAACTGTCTTAACTTTCATCTTAACGAGAGCGCTAAGATGAAAGTTAAGACATCTTAGCCTTATGATCAATTTGTAGAACAGGCACCAGAAGCATAATTCATAAAAAATATCTTTAACCCTTAAACAAATGTAAAATTCTCACAAAGTTTGAAATGATACATATCTTAACTGGCCCTAAAAGGCTAAATAATTCAAAATGATTTTACAATAAACACAAGTTTTAGGCACTTGTTCTACAACTGCCTTTGTATGTATATTCCTATTTGTAAATTTGGTTCACTCTTAACCCAAAAACGTTTTAGAACATAATTCATCTTTCTACAATAAAAGTAGAATTGTTGACAGTGTATGAGCTAGGATAACAAATGTCTGAACAATATTCAAGTGTAAATTAAAATTAAAATGTTGCGCATGTATTAAACAATACATAACAATATGTCAGGCCTCCATTTTATAAAAAAACAGTTCTGAATTTTTAGGATTAAATAAGTTTTGAAAGATTAACAAAAATTATCAATAAATCACCAAATAAAAAGAAGATATATTCTAAATTCTTATCGATACACAAAAATGTTGATAAACTTTTGATAAACCAACCAATGTGTGAATATCTAAAAGTTCAACTGAAACCTATGTAGACCTCGGGTTATCCCCCCTTTGTAGCTCTCTTCACTTTAACAGACAAGGCATTATCACCTTTTGAATTCTTGAACCTCAAATTGAATTATCTCCCTTTGTCACTCTTCACAACTCAAAATTATCTCCCTTTCCAGTATTTCTTCACCTCGTACATTAAATTATCTCCCTGACCATTATAGAGAAAAATAGTGAAAAAAAGATCCCCTGAAATTTTAAAAATGACCTCCCTTGACCGTAAACTAAGGATTACTTCCCCTTAATAATCTTTAAATGTAAAAAAGATTAAATTGATTCATCTTAATTCTTCAACACCATAATATTTATGAATACCCCCTTAGTAAACACCATAAAGACTTAGCTCCCTTTACTGACCTATAACCTCAAAAACATTGGGAATTACCTCCCTTTACTAACCTACATAAAAACAGCATTTACACACCTGTACAATAACTGATGTGAAGCGTTTATTCAAATACAATGTACAAGTCTGTACAAGTCTGACTATGTGAATCTAGATCAAATGCTTCCTATCGCCACCGCCATTTTGAAACAGCTAAACAAAGAAAATGGCCGGGCATTGGAAATAATCGGCAAATATACAACATGATGGTGATCAGGATCATTCATGGATAAAAAAAAAGCCACCCAGAGTAACAAGTTCGATTAACCCTTAGAGTGAATTAGGGTAAGATTTAAAAATGTGACCACTTAAAAAGCAATGAAAATGACGATGAAACCCGTTAAAAATTAGCCAGGGCTCGAAAAAGTGGTTTTTATTTAACATAATCCAGTTTCAAAACCCACTTGCAGATCTATAGAGGGTGTCCATAGGGTCCGGACACACCTCCCTTTTTAAAATTTATGTAAACACGTTTGTTTCCTTATTGTCCGTTTTATTTAATTTATTTTTTTTACTGTTCGACTGTATGAAATCAATATTGACATTGTTAGATTCCCTTTAACAACTTCAGATCTTCCCTGAAACCGATTACAAATCTGTAGATCAAAGAAAAATAATAATTTCTACTTTAACTGTTGGAAACCTATCCAGTGGTAATTTGTTTAAAAGAGCTCCTGCCGAGGCTCTTTTAAACGGGTTACCACAGGATAGATTTTTGGGAAATTCGGACACGAAGTTTGACATATGTTGCCCGAAGCACTCCAAGGGTTAATCAGTTTTTAACAGACGGCGACCTTTGACCCGGTCAGGTGCCTTATAAACTCATCTCTGCCTCCGCTTACACCTGGAAAATCATTCTATTATGTTCATTCCAACACCCCTTTAAATCGTGGATGAACTCTTCCGGTCTCAGCTTTGGCAGATTCCATTTGTGGAACAGGGAGTGTCAGGTCACTGAAATAAAAAAAAATCCCTGGGAATCCATGGCAAATTAACACTTAAAAACAGTGACCTGTTCTCTCATGACGATTCTACAGTCTCCACTGAGAAGAGTTCTTTATGAAGGGCAGGGAACTCTAGGTCGCTCGCCGACTCCTTGAAACGATTGAGAGCGCGAATATGATGGAGCGAGAATGTCCTTAACACAGGCATCTGCGATAACACTTTGGTAAGAAGCTCTTGGTCGTCATGGTGATTGGCGCCGATTTCCAACTTCAGGGCAGTTAAAATCTTTTCGTGAAGCTTCTGGATGTCTGTGGTGTCTTTTAAACCTGGTCGATCTGAAAACAAAACATTGAAGTTAAGCGTAAGTGAGATAGGGTTTAACACCCTTTCAACAGTATTTTCATTAGGCCAAATAAAAAAAGTGTTGTAGTTACCCGATTACCAGACTTTGCCTACAATACAGGTGCCACCCTTAACTTTTTTATTATTATATATCATAATAAAAAAACAACACATAAACATTGTATGATCACCTGCATCTGAAATCGAGCACAACATTTACTAGTTTTAGTTTTCAAATTCCAACTGATACAGGCTGTTGAATATCTATCCTGTGATAATTTGATTAAAAGAGCTCCTACAGGAGGTGTATTCAACAGCACAAGGTGGTCACACTTTTAAAGCTGCCTGAAATCCACTCGGCACTTTTAAAGATATCAAGAAATTAAAAATTCAATAAAAATAAAATAAAATTCCCGACAGACCTACTCTAAATTTTAAAGACATGTAATCGGAACCACAAAATTATTACTTTTGGCCTTATTTCGCAGACTTCAGATTTAAGGCAGTGAGTGAGTAGGGTTTAACAGTTTTCAACAAATTTTCAGTTTTAACGCTTTGACAAGGGCCCGAGGTTATAAAACTTTCTTGAGTTTGATTTTGTGCTCAACTCCGGTTTCATGCTCAACTTTAGCCTTAGACTCAAGGGGAACATTTGAGCATGAAGTTGAGTTGAGCACAGAATTTGTTTTATAACCTCGGGGCAAGGTTTACAACAGAGGAAAGCCTTCATCAGAGATGAAGGAGCAAGTATTTGCCCCAAAACGTTGTAAACATTGTACAAAGAAGTAGACATCCAAAAATCCTGATATAAGCTGTTGCCATGACCAAATTTCTAACAGCTTGTGACTACGACCAGGCTGTCGTTATGGCGACGAGCCTGATGTTGCCATGGTGACCTACCTGAACTGATGAGAATAAGAGCACTGAGAAGGGCCAGCTCGCTGTCCATGACGTTTAGACTCTGAATGATCTTCACAAACTCAAAAATGCTTCGCATCAAAATCTTCTCGTCTTCAGCTGAAAGACACACAAAAGAAATGAAGTCAGCGAGCGAGTTATGGTTTAACGCTGTTTTCAACAATTTTTCAGTTATATCACTGCAGTAGGTTTCTACGGCAGATGGAAAGCCTGCCTCACTAATGTGATTATGTGATGCAAAAAAACCTGCGAGCTTCGTCTGGTACAAATAGAGTAAAAAGAACTAAAAAAAAGTAAATCTAAGGGAGTGTTCATACCTCAGATTGTGGGAATGGATGCTGGGTTGGCAGTTTAACAATTAGGTTGGGGCGGGATGAGGTGAGAGGTGAAAGCTTATTTAAAACAAACTGCCACCAGATAGGTTTTCAAAAGTTAATTCAGATCAGAATTTTAACACTGTATGCAATAATTATCCCCAAAGCAATGACAGTGTTGACTGCAAGTGATTTTTTAAACAATATCCTGTGGAATTGTTTCTTATCATAGGCTTACGACTGTTATAGCGCAGAGATCGATTTGGCACCGGTTCCAAAACGATCTCTGCGCTATGACAGTCGTAAGCCCATGTTATATTTTAGCACTTACGACTAACTTAGTTTAAGATTGCTTTGAGGGATAGGGCTCTGAATATATTGTTAAAACCTAACAGTTTTAATAGTATTTTTACCTTCCAAATATAAAAAAATATAGACAATACATTACATTGATAAACAATTTCTATTTCAAATTGTTTTAATTATTGTAATCCTTATAGCGGTAGTGACACTATTTCAATTTCTTAAACCAAACCTAAACACTGTTGAAAACGTATTCTGAAGTGATGTTTTTAAAAGAGCTACACACATTTGTCCCGTGGTAGTTTTTTTTTTCTTTCATGAGCTCTTTTAAACAAATTACCACAGGATAGGATTTCAATAGCACAAATGGGTTTCAATAGCACAAATGGTCACAATTTTAAGTCCGACTGGTTATTTTATCGCTCAAAGTGTTAAACCCCAACCAACTTATCTAGTATCAACTACAACCGTCTTTTACCAACCAGGTACTTATCGAATAGCTGGGAACTCTATCTGTGTATAACCCCGTGAAGGTAGAACATTACTTATCAGGCCCGCGGTCCTCAAAGCGATTTTAGGCTTAATTGATCGTAAGTGATTTTTAAAAAGATGTCATGTGAAGTTTTTTTTATCATAGGCATACGATCGTCGTAGCGCAGAGATTGTTTTGGAACCGATGCCGAATGCCAATGCGAAAGCGCTACGACAACCATAAGCCAATGTTACATTTCAGCATTTACGATCAACTTGGCCTAAGCTCGCTTTGAGGAATGGGCCCCAGGTCTCGCCTATCAGCGTCAGTCACCCTTAACATAAGTGTAATTGTCTATAGTTGTAAATGAAAACACTCTGAACTAAATATCCCACAAAAAGGTGTTATTTGAGTGTCTGGTGTACATATGATAAGTCCTAACGACTCTGATACACGCGATCTATTCATGAAGGAGATTCCTCTGTAATGTTGTCACCGACCCGAGGGTACACACGAAATGAGGGACACATTCCTCAACAAATTGAGTTCACAGGTCTCCTGGTAGGTATAACAAATCTATCATTACATATCTGTACATTTTATCTATACATTATAAATCTGTGTATTATCAGGGCAACAAATCTATTATTACATATCTGTACATTATATCTACACATTATAAATCCATGTAGTATCGGGGCAATGGGTATACAATTTCTAGATTATCATTACAAATAGGTGTATTGTGTTAAGAATTATGTTTCCCTAAATTTGACCGTTGAAACATGATATTTATTGAGTAGGCACGAAATGCCCGCGAGTGTTATGTAGTTTGTATGGAGCTAACCGGTATAACGTAATAATACACGGTCGATTAAATCACTTCAAATGAAATATGAATTATTATTGTAATTTATTATTGCGTATTATACATAAGGGCAATAAAACACATAGCTAATACTATTTAATGGTTTCTAACTCTATTTATCATTCCGACGACAATGAAAGTGAAGTAATTTATAGACAGACTGTAATGTAAAGTGTAAAGTTATTGCGTTGTGATAATGTTTAGGATGACAAGTTATTGCGTTGTGGTAATGTTAGGATGACATGTTATTGCACTGTGGTAATGTTAGGATGACATGTTATTGCGCTGTGGTAATGTTAGGATGACATGTTATTGCGCTGTGGTAATGTTAGGATGACATGTTATTGAGCTGTGGTAATGTTAGGATGACATGTTATTGAGCTGTGGTAATGTTTAGATGACATGTTATTGCGCTGTGGTAATGTTTAGATGACATGTTATTGAGCTGTGGTAATGTTTAGATGACATGTTATTGCGCTGTGGTAATGTTAGGATGACATGTTATTGAGCTGTGGTAATGTTTAGATGACATGTTATTGCGCTGTGGTAATGT
>JAULCD010411229.1:0-15172 GCA_032361085.1 Calliostoma canaliculatum | reverse complement strand
TTAAGCCAAGTGGGAGGTTTTTTGTTTGTTTCTTTAAAAGACATACAATTGACACCTAAACAAAATATTAATTTTAAAATTTTGATTTTATTTTTACTCCTTTAACAATACTACCAACTACTATACTTACGTAAAAAGACCTCGTGAGAGACTACAATAAAGCGCTTCCTCCCGCACCTTAGTGTAATGTAAATACACCTTAATATGACATTGTTGCAGATCCAGCAAGAAAGGAAGAGCTAACTTCAAGGTTGTCAACATGCAGAAGTCAGATCCGAATGATTTTGACCTTGATGTAACTAAAAGGGTTACTCTGGAAATAGAACCATAAATCCTACACTTCCTGTTATTTATGTGAAATATGTTAGTTGTTTAACCGTTATACTTGTTAATATAAGATTTACATGTATTTATGATGCCTAGATGAAAAAAGATGTCAAGCTTTTTGTGTGTGTGTGTGTGTGTGTGGGCGCGCGCGAGTGGGTTTGTGTATCTTGTGTTTATCTTTTATTTATATTTTCAATTGTACTGTAACCAGTATAATAGGCAATTGACCCCTTAGCAAAATATTTTAATAAATCCCCCCAGTTGAAAACATACAGCACATATGTGCCATCTTGCATGTGTGTTTGAGAGATATTTAAGATGTTTTGTAACCAATATACATACACACTGTTCCCAAAAATAGCTGTCACTCCCTGTATAATTGATTATTTTTATTATGTAACTGCAAATGATTTAGCTTATTTACTTGATGTCATAATTATCACACAAAGAACATGCTCTCATGTAACATTCATTAGCAGTTAATGGCCTATGCGATTTGCATGTAATTCTTTTGCATTTTATTTAAATCCTAAAATTGTCAGTCACAATTTTGTGACCTACATTCACTTGTTTTGATATACGTAACTTAATCGTCGTAATGAGTCAGGCTGGAGCTCTCAATGGTGTCATCGCTGATGACTGTAAGTTGAGTGTTAGAACAGTGCAAAACAATTAAATACCAGTTCAGGATTCGGCAAACTGGTATTCCAAGAAAATCTACAGGTCGTTAACACAAAACTACAGACCGTCAAGATTGTGTTTTACTTCTCTGATGCGCAGACTTTGCCAATTGTCTTCACTGACACTGACTTAATGATTAGGGGGACTAGAGGCTGTCATTAACATGACAATATTCAGACAAACTGTTTATAATAAACTCCATCAACATAAATACATAGGCAGAACACCTGCTATAGTACTCTTTATCGCTGTGCACGTTGGGCGCACCACCACCACAACATTTGTCCGTCTCATTGACTTCACTTTATACTTTCAGATGAGTCACGTTTTTTAGCTTTATAAGGTTGACCGAAGAATGGCCCACGTGGAGGTTCTCTTCATGTCGTTGTTAAAATATACATCTCGTCATAAATATCGACCTTTTTAAGTATATAAATCTGGATCTTAAACTTGAAACCAGTGTTTAGAAAAGTGCATTAAAATGTTTGTATGGCCTCATGTGAGCGTTCGATCAGACAATTGACAACACAAGACCTAATGTGAACACTAATTGAGGGTTTACTTGCAGTTAACTAAAGTTCACTAATATCACCGTAACATAAGGTTAAGTAAGTATGGCTATAAAAGACACACAACACAGTTTACATTTCGTTAATGTCGAACACACTAGTAAAGTCAACAATGACTGGCTAATTCAGTTTCTGGTGTAACCGCCTCGCACAGATATAAAATATTCTACACGCCGTCTCATGCTGGTCATTAGATGTGTGATGTTTTGTTTCTGCTGCCACTCATCATACAATGCATGGGTCAATTACTGAAGGTTCTGGAGTAGGAGATTCCTTGCTCTGACCCTACGTCCCACAAATGCTCAAAAATGATTAATGTTTGGATTTCTGGCAGGCCAGGGCAGTGTCTCAATGACCTTGGTTTGGAGATGGTGAACAACAGCTTGACGACGATGTGGTTTGTCATTGTTGTCCATGAAGACTTGACGTGTGGCGAAAGCATGGTTGTCAAAATCAGGCACAACATCACCGTCCAGGATCCAGTTCTGGTACCTATACTGATGCACAATGAAAACGCAAAACCCATTTAGGTCATTTTTAAAAGAGTTTTATGATACAAAGTCACTTTTCACACTTAAATAACGTGATATAAGGTTGCCAAAGAAAGCCATGTGCATAAATGGGTTCAAGCCCATTTAGTGTTCCTGGCATAGGGGCACTTCATGAAAACACAACTATGGCAGATTACTCGGATCTGTTGGAGTGCATGGTTATCATAACATGCACATGCAAAGCATGTGGTTGGACGCATGAAAGGCACTATGGTTTAAAACTGTCGATACCAGTCACAAAATGCCACGGCTCAGTGAACAACAGAGGGAACAACTATTGGTATGCTATTGGTCAGAACATCGCGGACTGAGGTTGCCCACCACTTTGGAGTGAGGCCATCCACCATTCACAGACTCCAACAACGTCAGCAGCATTCGGGAAGTGTTCATGACCGTCCACGGCCAGGCTGACTTCCGGTTACAACACCCCTTCAAGATCGACACATCCGACGTGTTCACCAGGGAAACCGCTTCCAGACAGCAGCAAACACAGTTCAGAACACTGTAGGACGCAACGGACGCCAAATCATTGCTATTGCAGTCATTAAACGTCTGCGAGCTGTGGGAATAAGGTGCAGGAGGCCCGTTTTCAACCTCTCTTGAACAACCATGGACATCAGCAAATGCCGTGCACATTCCAGCACGACAATACCCGACCACACGCTTCACGCCTACCAGAGACTTCCCCCACCAAGCAGGGATTCCGGTGCCTCCCTAGCTAGCCGTTTAACCAGATCTTAACCCAATAGAGCACCTGTGGGATGAGCTTGGGCGCCGTATCCATCAACGTCAACGTCAGCCAAACAACGTCGCAGAGTTGACCCTAGCTTTACGGCAGAAGTGGCAAAACATCCCCGATGCATTCGTTCGTTATTGTGCGAGTCCATGCCACGCCAACTCCGTGCTTGCATGCGGGCTCAGGGAGGTCACACTTGCTATTGACTAATGTTGGCGGGATCTGTGTCTAAAACGTGACATGTCACCCATCATTTGTAACCAGCTGATGTTCTCATGTTTTTGTAATGAACAGACAACGAAATTCTGTATATAACTGTAATAAAAAATTGTTGGCAAATGATGTTTTATTGTGTTTTCCAACATTGAAATGGGTTTTGCGTTTTCATTGTGCGTCAGTATACTTAGCGCTAACGAGTTACTTTCCCAGCATTGCATTACGAACTTAACTCTTATAATGTATTGTTGAAGTTCACTACGCCGTATTGGGATATATTGCCGTTGGCACCGTCTCCGAATCGATTTTTGCGCTACGGTAAGAAAAAAAACCTACTCCACAAGACATTATTTCCAAAATCGCTTACGATCATCTTAACACTAAGATCGCTTTGCGGAACGGGACCAATGACACTAGTTTAGGTTTAACAATAGATACATTCTTGGCTCCCTATTATTTGGTAAGTTAATAAGCTTAAGTGTCTGGCAGGTTGTGTCAACAAGCATCTCTAAATCTAATTTGAAACGTCATGATAATCAGTACATTGGTAGACTACAATAGTTCTGTTCATATTAATTATTATTGTGTTCCTAAGTTACAGGAATTTTCAATTACCATGCGAGGAATCAACCGGACAGATATCATTGTTAAGTCTCAAACCAATGATATTTACACTTTGTAGATATTTGAATAGACACGGGGTCAGTGGGTTCGCTTTACGAATGCCAAAGTTATTTGATTGACATTTTGTAGAAGTTGGCAATGGGAGTAATAGAAGAGGATAATGTTATGGATAACAACTTCTTTATTGTGATGAGAGGCAACGTGTCGGTATGGCTTCCAATACCATTATCAACATGGCACATTTGCTTAATAATGGTTATAAGAAGCTATACCGAAAACGTTGACTTTCAGCGGAATAAAGAAGTTGTTATCCATATTATTAGTCTCTTCTATTAATGCCAAAGTTGTTGTAAATTGTGCACATTCCAAAGACAATAAGTTATTCTTTGGAAAATGCACAGTTTACCATGACTTGGCATTTGTAAACCTAACACATTTGCTCCCGAGATGACATGGCAACGGTACGTCATCGGTCTTTTGTAATCTGATTTAAAGAAGATCATTTTTCATTTTGATATTCAGCTCATTAATATAACCTTGTCAGTAGCAGAATAGATGGAGAGAGATGATGAGGAGGCCCTGTCCACTGTGGGCGTGCTGGTCAGTCCTATTGATGGCTCCATCTGTAGAGTAGATAAAGACAGGGCACGGGGACTGATGACACAACTCATCTATCACGTCCTGTCAATACCGATAGATTTGTACTTAATAATGAAAGTATCACTAACTCGAATATTACTTCAAGACAGTTGATATGAAGAACAGTTCATCACAAACAAATATAATATAAGTCGGGTTGTAACACTTTGCACAAAATCATCTTGTTTACTTTTTGTCAAATTTTGTTTTATTTCTTTGAAAATGATATATACTATGTATAAATGATGATGTAAACTTTTGTATATTTATGGTAATATATTCCTCGTTCTCATTCTCTCACGCCCACACACACTGGGAAAGATGTATAAAAATTATTCAGCGAATTTTCATAGGTTTGATGAAATTTCCCAAAACCAATGAAAATTTGCTGAATAATTTCTATACATTTTATCTAGTGACGCCCACACACTCAAATTAAGTTTACAAGTTTACAAGTTATTTCTGCGGAAAGTGTATTCTTAACAACGTTTGTTGCCTTTGTGAACCAAACCCATGTGCTGAGTGTTCGTACAGAAGGATGTTTTAACATGGACGGTGTACTGGCTGCTAAAGTCGTGATTGAGAGCACCCAGAGATATGTACATAACGCTAGCCAGTACAACTCTCGACTGTCCCGAAATCAAGAAACCAACATGAAGGCGGCGTCAGAAACACAACAACTTTACTTCATTGAAAAGCTCTAAACGAGTACAATCACAAATCTACATTTCAAATTGATCGGAAATATAATGTAGTGGCAAAAATCGATTTTCTAGGACTGTTCCAGGGGCATACCAATGGGCGAATGTGGTCTTGTATGGATGTGTGAACAGTTTGAAGTGGGTTTATCTTAGTTATACATATTAAATAACTCTGTGACTGTATTTATCTTACAAAAGTGGAAGTCATGAACACAATCTGATAAAGCTCGCAACCTAAACCACTCTTAACTAAAACATTTAATCATAAAACATGAGAGCATGCGAACGCTGACATTTGACCAGTTAACATCAAAGCAAGCTGAGAGACCATCTGAGTGATTGTGATAAAACTATACACAAGGAATCCATGGGAAACATACAAACGCATTTGTTGTGAAATCAATGAAAGTTGAATATAACTTTATTTAAAATTGACATTATGCATATTAAGAAGTTGGAAATCGTTGATGTGTATCGAAGCATCAAGAAAAAATGGAGTTTCTCGAAAGATTGTCTTTAAAAAAACACAAACAAACCCTTGAAAATACTTCACCAGAAAAATATGCTTAAGATATTTACCAGTATAGTATTACGTTATCACATAAGGTGTGCCAGTGCTGTTGCAACAAAGAGACGGCATCTGACCAAGTCGTGGCAAGAGCAAGTTCACCACCAAGTGTGTTGATGTCATCACTGAAAGAGAAAACAAACCATACTCACACTCTTCTGAAGGGCTGCAAATGCTTGACAGTTGACATCATCACGTAGGTGGTACTTAGTTAACCTACGTTCCTCTGTGTATTGGTGTCAACTGTCTCGCATTTGCAGTAAAGTTAAAGAACTTGATGGCAAGTTCTATTTTGACACGAGAAAGTCTTTTTTGTTTGTGATATGGAAGATAATAATCAAAATTTGATTACTGCTTGATTGGAAATTAAGAAACATAGCAAAACAGAGGCGTGGCTTGGAGCGAGAGCTTGTTCAAAGGCGGTCGACTCGGATACATACCTTCAACACGCCCTTGTGTCTATTTTAGAACAATAACCATGTAAAACAACTGATAATAATTGTGAACTAATCACAGTAAATAGTCAATGCTAAAAAGGTCTCACACAGAACCTGTATCCATTCTGAAGAAACTAACTTCCATATGTAATCTTGAGAAACAACAGATCAATGGAGGATGAGGATGAAACAGTGGCTCGCTATCATAAGGCTAAAACGTCTTGATATTCATCTTAACCCTTACCGTGCGGCATAGTTTGGTAGAAGGTAATCCTCAGTAGCGTGTCCTGGAAATTGTAAGGGTTTCTTCTATCCAAATTAGTGCCCGTTTGGTCAGGCGGCTCATGGAAATATCCGGGTCAGGCTAGTAGCCTGACCCGGATATTTCCGTGAGCCGCACGATACGGGTTAACGCCCTCGTGACAAGAGCGTTAAGATACAAATTTAAGTATCTTATCTTAATGACAGCTGTGTCAAACATGACCTTGCTCTTCCCCAAGCTTCGTTTGGGTGGTTGTTTCATGAATTGAAGTGTTTAACGGTCATAACAAATAAGTGACTAAGATAGACCTTGTGAAATATTACTAAATCACTAAAATGTGATTAATGAAAGAAACCGTTATTACGAATAACGGTACTCGTTACAGTGCATCAACCGAAGTTAGTACAGCACGTCAACC
Source organism: Calliostoma canaliculatum (assembly GCA_032361085.1). Classification (NCBI taxonomy): domain Eukaryota; kingdom Metazoa; phylum Mollusca; class Gastropoda; order Trochida; family Calliostomatidae; genus Calliostoma; species Calliostoma canaliculatum. Next base: position 8,443 of record JAULCD010411229.1, on the reverse strand, counting down.
GGAATATGAAGTTTTGAAATAAACAAACTCACCAGGTGAACGTGCAAACTCAGAAGAGAAACAAACAAGGAATAATGATCGAGGCATGAAGCTGAATCAGAAGAACTAACATGTTTGGTTACAAATCAGTTTGTAGCGTGTCTCAAAGCGATTGGGGATATTATACAGTCTTACTCATCAACTCCTTAATATTTTCTACTTGCCATTTGTAAGTATGCAGATGAAGGCAGGGACTTTCTGATAATTTGATAAATAAAGATTATTACCAGATTGTGTTTTGGTATTATAAATATCATATATTAGGAATATAAATGTATTATGCGAGCCGTTGGCGAGCATAATACACATTTTTTTAATTCCTAATATATGATATTTATGATACTGAAACACACGAGGTTAATAATCTTTTTATCATATCATTCTAAATTTAAATCGTTCTTTAAAGCAATTTTTTTCAATCAAGGTTTTGCTCGAACTTATGAATACTGTGACGAATTCAACATTAAGGTCAAGGGCACATTCCGAAGCATTTCACTGCGGTGCCAGTCGGCGTAAACAAAATAACTCGACTGAGGATTGCAAAAGTATGATTGAGTATCTTCATATAAACTATGAGTTTTAGGTTATAACAATACGTGGTGGAATTAATGTAAGTAACCATATTTAAAGACCAAAACACCTTGATGTTAATTGAGAAGTGTTATTAAGAACCAAAAACGAGAAGAAACAAAAACAACAACTTATCCGTTTTTTTTGTGGGTCAGTATATATGGCATGTGTGTTCATTGGTCAGGAACTACAGTGGACATCCACCATTAAGTTGAAAACAGTTTAAATGTAGTTTCATTTGAATATATTTTGTTTTTATTACAGCGTGAAAACTACATTTTACAATTGAATAATTTATCACCAAACCCTACAAAACACAACTAAAGTCGTTGTTCAGGTTTGTTTTAAATCTTATACTCTGATGATGTATCTGACAAATAGACGCGATCCGGATAGGTACGTGTTGCTGTGCGGGTATCCCTTACCGTGCGGCTTAGTTTTGGAGAAATTATCTAACAGGGTGGAGTGTCCCGGAATATGTAAGGGTTTTGCCTATCCTAAACAGTGTCTCACTCAATATTGTCGCCTGTATGTCCATGCTAACAGCCTGACCCGGATAGTTCCGTGAGCCGCACGATAAGGGGTAATATCTGTTGTATATTGGAAAAACTCTACAGTGGCATGTGTGAGTTTAAGGTATTTAACAAATGGAAAGTCTTAATCAGGTCGGTTCCACCCTGTGACCGTTTTGATTTAAACTAATTTCGTTGTACTCAGTTGGGTTGTTTATCCATCAACTTTCATGTTACTTCAAATAAAGGAAGTATTCTTTTTCCGGATTATTATTTTCATGTTGTTCAATGTTTCTGTACAAAACGTGTTATGTATTTCGAGCAGGTAAATTTTTGTAGTCTATGTTTTAATAATCACTTGGAAAGGCATTCACTAACATGTGCCGATGATATTAAAACATGTGTACCAAATAAAATCCTGTTTAAATATTGGATAGCTATGCTATTACATACAATATATTGTTTTAAACTGACCAGCTGATATAACTGAGTGCAGCCAGATATACAATTGGCTGAAATTGAAGTGACACTTGTTACCAAGTGATATGTTTAACAACAGTTAAATATTCGAAAACTTATTTTGCTTATTTTACTTATTTTTTTATTTTTTTATTATTATATTGTCACTTGTAATTTTATCTGAAATGAAGACGGTATTGATAGATTCAGCAATGGAAGTTTTGTTAATTGCGGTGGCTGAGGTCAGATTCACATTCTGTTTCAACCAATAAATCCTGTCTTACATGGAGTCAATTTTCAACAAGGTTTTCTCCTTCAATATTCAGACGGTAAAGTGCCTTATTTGCTCTGAAAGCGCATCAATTGAACCAGAATAACATCGATGTCAATCAATTGAAATAATATTTGCATGAATTGAAATGACTGATCATTGACTTTCATGACGTTTTTTTTTCTCACATGTCAATAATCACAAACATTCTTTTCAATGAAGCGCAAAAAAGTTTGTGGACACGTCCCTCTCCAGTTATCATTTTAAAACATGTTTCTAAAAAGGGTTTTACAGAGTGAATTACGATCCTGTTTCATTACAAGTTTTTCACTGACACGACACACAGACTGTATAATATCTTATCTAAAATGAGATACTGTTGAAAAAGATCATAATACCTCAAGAAGAGAAATGCAAAGGACACAAAGTCCTCAACATCGTTCAGCAGTGTGAGTGAGTTATTATTTGCACCGCTCTGGCACAATATTCAATCATAAACGGTATGAAATGGTGTGTATTTTCATATATAATTGCAATTGAGATGAAGCATTTTAGGAATAATAATTAATTAATGAGAGAGACCGAAAGAGTTTAAAAAATAAAAACATAATACAGATCGAGAAAAAAACAGGGAACAGGAGAGATGTAGAACATCGGCACAGTGTCCCTGCTACATATCACACTAGATGTACTCAAGTAAATAGTTGTGTTGTTTAGTTGTAATTTGCGGTTTCTAAATATATTTCAGAGAGGCCCCGTTCCACAAAAGTCCCAGAAAGCTAAGATATCATTACTAGAGGGCTCAGTTGATCATATGTGCTCAACTATATATGACATTGGCTAACGACTAGCACAGAGATCAATTTGGAACCGGTGCCTTTTGGCAAATCGATCTCTGCGCTACGACAGTCGTAAGCTTATGACAAGAAACAACTCCACAGAACATTGCATTAAAAAATCACTTACGATTATATCAACACTAAGATCGCTTTGAGTAACGGGGCCCTGGTCATTTCCTTGCTCGCTGAGTGACACTATCAGTGTACTTATCACAAGACAGAGCTTGTGAGGGTTTTTCCATCAAGAACAATATTCCATAGTTTGACTGGCTGGCTTAGCCTGCTTGAGTATAATCATTTCATCTTGACATGGATATCAGGTCAGTTAGACAGGATACTCAACGTGGATCGTTCTTGTCTGTTTCATACCAATCTCAAATAGATCGAGAGTAAGAGGGAACGGGAGAGATCGACACACACTGTTTTTGTTACATATAACACAAGATGTACTGAATTAAATATTTGTGTTGTGTTATTTGATTTACATCAGTTTCTATACTTCACAAGGGCTTCGTTCCACAAAACTCCCAATAATAAACAATTATTGTAACAAAAACACGACACCTGGATAAAATGTAATCAATATTAAAACTTCTGTTGTGGAAATGAGAAACGTACATAGTTACATATGAAAAAGGGATAAAGATGAGTAAACAAATCTTTTGTATGATATATTGTCTCGGTGCATTGTGAGGAATATCACAAGTATGCAGCTGCATAAACGAGAATAATTAAGTTTAATGACTGTCATGTTACGTAAGCTAAATACTCAGTATAAATGTTATATATGTTGCCATCGGAGACAAAATGCAAAATAATATAATTACATTTACATGCAAGTGTCACACTTATAGTTTGTAGTTTGATTGTCTCTGGAAGTAGGCGATGAGCATGACTATAACATCAGACTATAAAATATGATATAACAGTAATACGAATATTTTGGAACATGACTACTGTCACTATTTGTCTTAAGTCAAAGTTCTGAGAGAAACTTTCTGTAAGTTAAAGGTACATACATCCAGCTTGTACATACATATCCACACATATATACACGCACACACATTTTCATGCCCACACATATATATACGCACACACATAGACATACCCACACATATATACACGCACACACATAGACATACCCACACATATATACACGCACACACATATACATACCCACACATATATACACGCACACACATATACATGCCCACACATATATATATCCACATAAACATAGACAAACACACACATATATACACGCACACACATAAACATACACACACGTACATGCATATCCACACACATAAACATACACTTAAATTGTATATACACATACGCATATAAATAAACATAAATACGCACACACATACATACACATACACTTTACACACACACGCATATAAATAAATAACTATGTATATGCGTAAAAAAACAACAACATGCACATGTATAAACTCATGTACACACGCAATTGCAAACGCATACGATCGTATAAGCAGTCTAACACACATGTGCATGTGCATACGTAGATAGATACACGTACGCGTGCATGTATTTATATTCTTCTATCCACAAGCATATTTGAAGGCATGCACACATACACATCCATACCCCATAGCATTGGCTTGCTATTGAAAGTGTGTTCACACAATAAACACTTCACAGCAGGAACAGCACAGGTAGATCAGTCTTGTAACAGTAATCTAGTAATAATCATATCTTCCTGATTGATGACCATTCAAAGCTTAGATGTTTCGACTACTGGGGCCCATTTTACAAAGACGTCCTAACTTTACGACGTCCTAAACCATGTCACTGGGTCGTTGGATTTGGTCTATAAATGCAAAAAATTGTTGTAAAGTGTACACTTTCCAACCATTTTTGCATTTGAAGACCAAATCTATTATCTCAGAGATATGGTTTAGGACGTCTCAAAGTTAGGACGTCTTTGTAAAATAGGCCCCTGGGTTGTATTAGCTTTTTTAATTTTTTTTAAAAAACATCCTTGAGTTTGATAAAGCTTACACCCCAAGTAACCTACCCACTTCCACCTTCTTGTCGTGAACCAGCATTTGGGCTCTGCACGCGATCATTGCTTTTGTCTTAGTAAAATCTTCATTAATGAAGATCTTGCGGGCGTTTGGTTTACGGACATCGTTCAGTTTGGATCTGGGTTGGAGTAGGGCTCTTTTGTTGCAATACTGACGAAGTGAACGATGATAGGACGTGGCGCATCGTGCGGGATTAAAAGTGAAATCAAATCTACATTTTAGTCGACATTCCAGACTGCAGGGAGCGATAAGATTGACAGGAATTTACCTCGGCGTATAAATTTAGGAGTCCCTGGGACTCGCTACTAACAAAAAATTGGGGGTCCCAATCTGATACTGCTTCTTGGAAGTATTTTTAGGGCCCCGTTTCTCAAAGCGATCTTAGGCTAAGTTGATCGTTGATTATTGTTGAAACAATTAATGTCCTTTGAAGTCGTTTCTTATCATAGGCTTACGACCGTCGTAGCACAGAGATCGATTTGGAATTGGTGCCGATTGGCACCAGTTCCAAAGCGATCGCTGCGCTACAACAATCGCCAGCAAGAACGCTAGTTTTGTGGTTTTCTTGCGTTCCTTCGGACGCACATGTAAATATTTTTGCGTTCCTTGTCAAATTTTAAGCGTATGGGATGCAGTAAATGGCGTCTGGTAAATCCCTGGATTAGTGTAACTGTGTGGAACAGGGCTACTTTAAAAGATCATCACAGAAACTACACAAATTTCTTTCTGGCTTGCTAAAAAACCCAAAAGTTCTTTAAAATATTTTATGGGATACAAGTGTTGCGTTCTTGTTGCACAGTCTGGTGTATCTATTTCTCAATTGTTTGGTTTTACCCCACCGTGAATTAAGATGACAGAGGCTCTGGATACTGAGATAATTACGGTTCTCCAATCACATCAAAATGAGGGTATTTTTCTATTTTAACGACTTTTGCAAATCATCTCTGTTGACCCCTAGTCACCAGCGCATGTCAATTAATATGATTTGTTGTGTAATACTTGCTTAAATCTGTGTTTATATTAATAAACTTTATGATATAATCAATATCTCATTTCAAACGTATTCTGTTTTTCAGCAAGTCCTTAATGAGCATAAATTTGAAACCTGTCATAATTTTTGCAGCCTTAAATTTAAAGGATCTTTTTTGCTGTCAATCGCAAATCATATCTTTTTAATTCCCTAAACTGAATCGCCAGCGATTTTAAATGTTTCCAAAACAGAAGTAGTGCTTTATATTATCATGCTTGATATTCACTTAAGAGAAAATGTCTAAACTGAAACATTAAATGTTTTGATTCTGCTGAGAGCACAAATCACCTGTCAAATAGCACTCGACACTATGAAGATTATAATCAAATACACTTCCAAAATATATTTTATTACATTTAAAGGAAAACAGTATTTATTATACATTCTGGGTTTTCAAAGACCAATGTACTTTTAATGTAGTACACTACTATTAATACAAACAATTAAGCTAGAAAATTGACCGAGGCCAAAGGTATTGTGACTAAAATAATTTTGGTTTGGTACTCAATGTCATGATCTTGTAAGGTATACATCATATGTGAACTTGATTGATTTTAAAATACAATTTCAATATAATATTATATCAGTATATTTATTTCGGTTCTTAACCCTTAATTGCTGATCGAGTTGATTTCAGCCAGTCTTAAAACTGTTACCACCTTATGCTATTGAAAATCTATCCTATGATAATTTGTTTAAAAGAGCTCCTGTCGGAGCTCTTTTAAACAAATTACTATAGGTAGGTTTTCAAATGCTTGTTTTAGTTGGAATTTGAAAACTTTCATGAAAAAATGTTGTGCTCAGCACTTAAAGGGTTAAAACTGCTTCAAGCATGGTGGTTAATTTAATATAGGGGGACGAACAGAGACTCTTGTCAATCATTTTGTTATAGATTGCATTTGTTACTGTGCCACATTGCCAGTTGTTAAACAAATCATTGAGGTACACAAACCAAAGTAAATCCTTGTATATTTTACTCTTAAACGGAAGAAATCCAAAAACCTACAAGGTGGTAGGTGCAATTTGGTGAATGTAATGTCGACATTGATTTTCAGACGAATGCCAATACTGTTTAAAATACAACTAATACTGTTGCAATAACATTATCAGAGAAAAATGTTTTGAAATGATATGCGATTTGAAATGAACATTTTAAAAACAAGCACACACTTAGATTTATTTCTTTTTTTAGATTATTTGATGTCAAAGCAGAAATATTCTGTAGGAATTATTAATTGAATTTTCATTTCTTTAAGAATCGATCATTTTCAAATAGAATTAACCATGTTTTGGGGAAAAACACACATCTGCTGTTACCATCGAGCGATATCTCACAATAAAAGTCCGAAACATTGAATGAAGGTTTTTTAAAATATTTGATGTTTTGAGTGTATTTATAGAAACAAATCTTGAAGAAGTCTGAACAAGATTTCACATAAGTAATTATAGTCGATTGATTCTTATTTCGTGTCATCACTTTCAGAAAAAAAACCTTATGTTACAAATCTAATGAAGTGAGAGAAATATCATGGAAGTTTAAAAGGTCAGGCGTTTTATTAAATCATATTAATTCTGCGTCAATGTAGTTGGAAATAAGTTGACAAAACATTTCCGCTGCCATTGAGCTATTTTATGCCATTGTATATTGTTGGTCAAAATAAAAAATTCCTGACTTAAACATGACTGGAACATTAGTGTAAATTTACATGAGACAGAGCACTAAAGTCACTGTGGAATTAAATGACACTAACTATTGCCCAGTGACTGTAAGCAACACTGACTTTACACACATGACTTTACATTACACACACATATAAGGATTTATTACAAGGCAATTAAAGTCTTTAAGAGACATTTAGCAGTAATAAGACTCAATTGAGCACTATATTGGTGTCAGCTTCTTAGTAGGTATATTCACGACGTTTCGGAACAAATGATTGCCTCTTCTTCACCTGACGGAGCTATCACATACACACACACATACTTTATGCCGCTTTATTTTACAACTAAACTACAGAACTGGGGTCAACGGCCAGGGCGCTGTTTCTCAAAGCGATTGTTGTTTCTTATCATGACTCACGACTGTCGTAACCAAATGTTATATTTGAGCACTTACGATAAACTAAGCTTAAGACCGCTTTGAGGAACAGGGCCCAGTACTTGTAACGCGTGACAACACTCGACAGTGGCAACAGGCGACCACATTGCGTCTGTGACCGTACTAAGCTTCATGTTGCAAGTATAAAGGCCCGAACACACCGAACGCGCCGGCAGCCAAACATTGCAACAACGATAAATTCAGTACCAGCCCAAACCAACACGGCGCACCAGCAGCGTGTCAGGGCAGCATTTTCGGTATCGCTCACAGGGCTGTAGGGGAATCCCCCTTGTGATGTTACTTCCTGAATATTTGGGGATGGTATTTGTTAATACAGGAAGATTTATGACACCTTAAATCGTCTATCGAAAAATAACTACTTTGTTTATTTTCCATAAAACTCGTATTGTTGGCATTCTGATTGACTGTAAAATTAAACTATATGACCAAATGGTAGCACTAATTTTATTGTAAAATTAAGAAATATAGGGATTTGAAAATACAAAAGTCTTAGAAACACTTTATATTAAATTTTGTATACATACTAAAAGTGAAAATATCGACACCTGCA
>JAULCD010410130.1:0-15177 GCA_032361085.1 Calliostoma canaliculatum | reverse complement strand
TCGCAATATCGCCATGTCGTGTTGTGCTATCGCCATGTCGTGTCGTCTCATCGCGTTATCGCCATATCGCATGGGTTATATATAACGCGATATTACAATGGCCCCTCTCGGCCACCATAGAAATATATATGTCGAAAATACCGTGCGATGATTCATACAAACAGCATTCATTAGATGAGGAATGATTGCAGTTCAGGGTACTTTTTTACAAAGGCATCGTAGATACACAACGCCATTAACCATCACACTGAGCCACTGGGTTAGACCACAAAATGCTAAAAAATACTGTAAACGGTGCACTTTGTAATGGCAAGCCTGTTTTTTTTTTGAAAGTACAAAGTTTACTATGCTTTGCTAAATTTTAAACCTAACGTATTGGTCTGTTTACCTGGTTTACAACTTCGTAAACTTACGATGGCTTTGTGAAACTGCAACCTGTATTTTTAAGATTAGGTTTAATTTATTTTTAATTTTATAAGAATAAAATGCTTGTAAGATACACTTCGGTATTCACTTCTTTATTTTCTTAAAGTTACAAAGAACTTATTTTTACAAAGTTTAATCGCAAACTAAGTCGTCATGATCATTTGTAAATTACGAATACCTGTTTCCAATGTTTCGTTTAGGAATGTACTACAAAAGAGGATAACATAAGACATTTTACAAGACAAGTAGTTGCATAATTGTATATTCCTAAAGTAAATCCTTCAAGATGAATTCGAACATTGATTTATTTTTAACAGTACATTCGCCAACGGAATATTGGTAATACCAAAAATCAGAATTGGATGTCAGAAATGTGTCAGATGTATGACAGATGAATGTCGAATTAGATTCGAGATATGTCAGAAGATATAGATCCAATCTAAATAGGGTCTATAGTTTACCTTGGACCCGATCCTCTAAGTGATCTTCAACTGAGTTGATCGTAAGTGCTAAAATATAACATTGGCTTATGCTATCGTTACGCATATACCGCATTGGAACCGGTGCCATTCGGCACCGGTTCCAATCCGATTTCTGCGCAACGACTGTCGTAAGCCTATGATCAGAAACAACTTCATGGGAATATTATTTAAAAATTACTTACAATCAAATTAGCTATGCTCGCTTTGGAGAACGGGTTCCCGGTTGCCATTTTAAACTACCGTTGTACAAAGCGTCCGTAAAGTACATCCTAACCTTGTAATAGGGCCAATCGGTTCGTATTACAAATTCCAAAAACTGCTATAAAGCGTGCACATTCTGATGAAAATTAAGTTGAGAGTGCAAAGTTTACAAAAAAATCGGACATTTGAAAACCAAACCTGTTGGCTCACTAAACTGTATTACAAAAACGCAACCTAATGATAGATTTGTGAGACGAAGCTCTGATTAATTATAAGGGTCCCGTTAAAGAGTACAACTATTATTAAATGGTTTTGCCTTTGCGTTTTCCTAGGTTGTCATCAGTTTTGAATCATTAGTTTTATGAGTAAAATGCAAAGGAACAAGTCCATGCACTTACAACGCTTAACACTACACAAACATTCTCATTACAGATATAACATGATTTCGCACTTAACCGGTGTTTGTTCAATTTAGTGGTACATAGTTATGTTCACTGTTCGCGTTTTAACTTAGAATGTTATGCTTTAAATATAGTAAGAAATACAATCGTGAATAGTACAATTTATTTGACATATTTATTGACGACTGTCGGGTTGTTCGTAAATTTACAAAGTCGTAAACCATGTTAATAGACTAGTTGACAAATGTCCCCAACAATAGTTGTACACTGTGCAAATTTTGCAATGATCTTTGGTATTTGTAAACCTGCCCATCGGTGACATGGTTTACGCCATCGTAAATATCAAGGACTTTGTGAAACGGTACCAGAAGTAGATGTTCCTTATTGACATTGTGTAATAATGTGAAGACGTTTATCTGCGATTGAATCAAGATGTAAGCAAACCTAATCCGGAAACAACTGTTTCTTTATTTGATGAGAAGAGCCTTATGGTAGAAGTAATTAGAACGTTATGTGATAGTGGATACACTAAATCTACCCCACGCAAACCCCTAATGATGACAGATGCACTCTTAGAAAAGTAAACTGACTGGAGTGACGACACAATCCATCGATATGTTGATAATGAGAATTTTTCCAGTTATCAATCTTCACATGATATCGACAAATGTGTTTCTGCAATTTAAAAAATAAATATATAAGAGTTTGCGTTGTATTGTCTCAACAGGTGTTACGTTAGTATTTGTGCACAGAAATATAAATTTACAAATGTACTTTATTTCAGGAGTGACTCCTGGATTAAAGAACATGTGAACTCAGTGTGCAATTCCTTCTACAGCAAGCTGTGACCGACCTCATACTCCCTACATCTTTTGGAAATCTCATCAAACCAATGCAAATCCGCTGAGTAATTTCCGTACATTTTTTTCTTGTGTTGACTTTACGACAAAATAAATGACGTCATAGTTGTACTATTCATTCATTCATATAACAATATCAAGGACAAAGAAGAACAATAAAACCTGAGAGATTGCGTGTTGACGAGATTCTGTCAGTTTAACTTGGTTTGATCAGGGTTGGAAGATCTACTCGAAAGAGTAATAATAATATTGCATTTGTAAATCGCCTAATATCCACCAACAGATGCTAAGTGGCGCATACATACTTAGATATGTCATCGGATCCAATATTCATTGCATCGTCAGTCACTACACCCTGGGGAGTATACAATCCAAGCTGCCTGTTTGGCGCTAGAAAGTTAGCATTCACATTACAAACGTATTCGATACCAGGTACCCAGTTATACTGCTGGGTAAACAGAGGCACATTTCGAACAAAGCCATTAGCCTTGGGTGGCCCCACAGTTTTTTCAACCCGTGTCGCAGTGTGGGGCAGGGCAAATATTCTAGATACTCTCAGTAAGTCAGCAAGCCGAGCGGGTCACCCATCAGGTAACAATCCAGGCCCAACGTTACTGAATTTCGAATGATTGTGATCAATCGTGCTACGCACTAGACCGCACGCCACCATTAGGGTCAACGTGCTTCAACTAATAATCTAATTGTACAGTAAACTTACCTTAAGCCCTAAATATATTACACGTGTATGTGTAATATTCAGGTAATTACAGCAGGGTATTACCAGGGACGACGATTCAGTCATACACATTGAACATAAAAGTTTAATAAAAAATACCACACAGTTCATTTAAATTATCCTGAGGGATTATAATCTTTATTCTCATGTAAAACCAATTATGTAAAAGTCATATCCATAATCCTAATATGACAAAATGGATGTCTATTTAGGAAAGTCATTGCCATTAAGGGAATCACAGCTGTAAATTATTTATATAAACTGGTGGGTAGAAATCCTGATTCTAAAAATACGGCTAAAATTGAAGCTGTTACATACTTTGACTGTTTCTTCGGGAAGATATTTGGCTTTACAAGAGTGCAAAGCCATTAATATGTTTATTTATTGTTCTTTCCCAGCTGGGGCTAAGTATTTCACTCGCCTCTGTTATGTGCAGCTCTATCCTGATGGATCGGCTCTCAAAACACAGAGAGCTATTTACCTTACGATCAGTTACAATGCTAACAAGAGGCACAGAGAGGTTTCAAACCCTGCTGTCAAAAGTGTCTGTGCTATCCGGAGTTGTGTGTGCACATGAGTTGCATATTTTCGATATGTAGTGCTGAATCAAGAGGATAATATCAATGCCTGCTGTAACATTATTAATTAATTCTCCAGGAAACAAACAGTATCAACTGTTTTAGGGGCATTTTACAAGTTGTAATTACAGAATAAAATTTATGGATGATCGATTTGCTAACGTGCAATATAAATTTGCTTAATAAGTTTTGTCCTATTCTAAAAACAATGTCGGTGTTAAAATGAGCACAATATGAATTTACCTCAACAGTTGTATAAACTCACAAACGTTCACATTTACAGTTTTATTTTGGATTTCACGTGTGTTGATATTATCTTCGATTATATCTCACTTATGTAAGTATAAATTAACTATTGTGAAGTACTAGCATGAGTACAGAAGTCATAGTCTGACGTCAACTTTGTTAAACGGCACCAGGCCCCTGTTCCTCAAAGAGATCTTAGTGTTATAATGACCGTAAATGATTTGTGAAACAATACCCTGTAATGTTGTTTCTTATCATTGGCTTAAAACTGTCGTAGCGCAGAGATCAATTTGGAACCGGTGCCGTATGGCACCGGTTACAAATCGATATCTGCGCTCCTCGAGTTGTGAGCTAATGTACTATTTCAGCACTTACGGTGTTCAACGCCAAAGTGGCAATAGTCGTTCGCCAATGTTAAATTTAGCACTTACAATCAACTTAGCCTAAGACCGCTTTGAGGAACAGGGCCAAGATGACGAATGACTACAGTTTAGGGTGCCACTTTAAAAAGGCATCGTACATTTATGAAGTCATAAACCATCAATGGCACCGGTTCCAAAGCGATCTCTTAGCAACGACATTCGTAAATCAATGCTATAATTTAGCACTTACCGCCAATTTAGACTAAGATTGCTTTGAGAACAGGGCCCAGATGTTTATCACATGTTGATGCATCTTTGAAACCTTAAGTACAATAAAGTACTGCATGCATAGGCCAACCAGAGTGCGTCTTTGATTTAAAAATTTCGCGATTTTGCACGTCATGTACAGCGTTGAAAATGTGAAATAAACGCATGGTTAGTTCTCCTATTCTTGCATTTTATGTTTTAATGTTGCTTTAAATGTTGTATACGTAGTTTAAATTAATATTGTGATGGTTTTAAGCTTGCATCTATTTTATGCATTATTTACACGGATGAATAATGTGTTTTGTACGAGATTTAAACATCACGATCCTTTAAAAATTGTCTAAATGTACTAACGTTCTCTCAAAAATGCAAGTTGATAAAAATATAACTCTTTAATTTAAAGAATCTGCTGCTTTTGAATTAGATTGTATGCGCCCAAAAGCTGGAGCGTGTTAAAACAAAATGGTAAACAATGGAAATCAACTCGGTTCTTTGGAAGATAACAACGCAATATGAAGAAGCTATTACTTCCATAATAAACAGACTTATGTCGAAAGTGTCATTGATGTTAGATAGATTTGTCTCAATCGCGTGTTTTTGTTGGATTGTTGTAGGAAATTTCCATTTGATGGCACGCAACATTGCCGCCTCACTTGTAGACAAAACGTTCTTGTTTTTAACAGATGTAAAATTGCGGTTGAGTTGGAGTAATGATCGTGGCAGGACCCGTGTGGTTTGGTGAGGTCAACTCATGAAATTGCTGTAAACCTAATTGGCTTTTTTACTGGACAAACCGGTTGCTGGCTCCCGTTCCAGAACAAAATAGTATACATTGTGCAAAATCCACTCTGGTTAGTACGTAATATGGCAATGATGTTTATGAAAAGTACTATCACGCAAACAACCAATTTTACTATTTGATTGACGTGGCAATAAAGATGGTCATTATAGAGGTCACCCATATTTAGCAACAAAACCAGACTCTCTGTCTACGTGCTGCAGTTTCATCACTCGTCAAGTAAGTTCGGTTTATAAATGGCTAAATTATTATACTCTGTGCAGTTTCCTATATTGTTTTCGACAATATCTCTTTTGTGTCGCATATACCTGCCAAAGTTAACATTATTGTATGACAACATTAGTACTTAAGGCATTCTTTCTGCATTGCTGCTGTAAGATAAATGAAACATTGTCATTAAATGGCGTTGAAACCTAACTCACTCACTCACTTTCCTTTCCATTATTCGGACCTCACGACAAAACTCAATCTTTTAGCATGTAGTTTTAGTTAAATTGGTATATCACATAATAAAACAACATTTCTCTTTTACTGGACGTTATGTAAAATTAATAAACCCTTGAAAAACATTCGCATTCCTACCCCTGTTTCATAGATTTGGTTTACATATGCAAAACACGTTGTAAACTGTGCGCTTTCCAAAGAAGAACGGGATCCTGTTTTGGACATATGTTCTGTTTAAACTTAGTTTGATTTAGGTTAAAAGGAATCGTGGACATTGGAACATAATTATTATTAAGTTATTATTTAGTTCAGACAATTGTTTAGCAAATAATATCATTATAGAAATTATAATTGTTAGAAATAATATATTACATGTAGATATTTATAATTATAATCCCCTCTCAACAATTTGTTTTTCAATAATACATTTATATTTTCCCTTTAAATTATCATTAATGATTGATTCTCAATTAAGTTACTTTAATTTAAAACAATTTATTCATGTAACGCAGTCAATTTGTTTTAAATACTTTTAAGATATACCATATTGTGTAACAATAACAACATGCACAAAAAGGCCAGAATGGTACTGGTATGATGGCTTATTGGAATGGGAAAATATTACTCCGATCTTACACAATTTCGTATGAAAATAAATAAATCTCTTTTATTTAGATAAATTACTTCACATTACTGTTTTATAGACAACCAGTGGGGCATCGGAAAGACCAACGGTAGGACATAGTTTATTTGCACCTAGTTATCCGAACACGCTCTCACTCAGACATACATCTGGAGGAAACATGGTTTTGTAAAGAACCTGAAATTCTTGAAGCTCCAACATAGTGATACATGAGATATGTTATCTATAATATTTGTGGAATGAAATGCATGACGTGAAATGGTAAGAAGTCTATCCGCAGTACCTTAATTAATTACTTTGTTAAAAAATCATCTTCTTTTTTAAATGTTTAGATTAGCTATGTTTACAAACGTACATACTGTAGAAGAGCAAACGCATTTTATTTAACAGGATATGAATTTATTTTCAGTTTTTCATGGATCTGTGTGTAAAAAAACGTTAACGGTTCAGAAAACATATTTAATTAGGTCAGGGGCCAAAGCTGTCGTAAAACTACGACGTCGTAAATATTACACTGGGTCAACGGTTAAGGTTTACAAATGCCCAAAATCGTTGTAAAATGCACACTTTTCCAACGACAACCTTGTTTTTCTTTGAAAAGTGCACAGTTTACAACGATTTTGGTAATTTGTAAACAAAAAGGGTAAGAAACATTGACCTTTATATTATAATTTGTTTAGTTTCTACTGTTTGTTGTTGCTGTTGTTTTTATTCGGCATACTTTGTGAATGCCATACATGTATAGCTTTACGAAAAGCAGCAGTTAAACACTAGAGATATCAACATATTGCACAGAAGAAAGGTTTGTTAATCAGTTTAAAAGCTTTTATCGTCAAATCACGGTCTAAAGACCAACATGTTGGTTTATTTTGATTTTTCTTTTTTCTAGCTTTAGCGAAAATGTAAACTGAACAAAACTTGGTAATATTGGCAGAGTTAAAATTTGGTCATCTGTGGTTACTGTTTTGTAAATTGTGTTTTTAAAATCATTGTTGTGACAAAGATGTATAAATAAGAAAAGGCCACATCAAGTTTGTTATATATAAATAAGCCTTTTGTGGCAATTTGTATGAATCAAATTAATCACATTTTTAAAAGCCTACTCAATTTTAAAAATACATGAACGCAAATAATTTACGTCTGTTAATATTTAATATTTTTTTATGGTCATAGCTTATACTTCTTACAAATCTGTGACAACAGAATTACATAATCTTGATTATCTTGACAATACATTAGTTTGTCCCTCAGTGACATTCACTTGGCAACGGTGTAGAAATCTACATCGAAACGTCGCTACTTAGCAACAAGGAACACGTTGTCCACATGTCTAGATTTGTAATTAATGGTACGTGTTATCAGTAGTGTTTGCTGCAAAACACAAGTCATCATTGCGGTAATAAATAAGATTAAAGATGTAAATATATGATACAAGGAAATATTCCTTGGAATCAAAATAAATACAGACGCTACTGTATGCAGGAATCGCTCATGATCAGAATACAAGATTTGACATAAATGCGTCGTCTACAACGCCTAGTTATCTTAAAACAACATTGACAACTGAGTGTCACCATATTAATGACTTTACACAAACCAAACCGATCATACGTTTGTTGTCATAATAAATGCACTAATACATTATCTTTTTCATTTCAACTGAAAAAAAGAAAATAAACAAAAATGCGTCAGTAATTTTAATATTCATTAGTAACCGTTTTAATAATTTATAAAACTGATGCAGCTATAGTACTGTTAATTTAATGAGATTACCCAAAATTGTCACAAGCACATAACAAGTTAAATGAAGTATTATAAGTGTTGCAGTCAACAACACACTGTAATAATAGAAAAATGCATAGGAAAAAGTATAGGAATTATTCAGCAGATTTCCATTAGTTTGATGAGGTTCCTATAGAAAATCTCATCAAACCAATGTAATCCGCTGAATAATTTCTACACATTTTTTTAGTGTCAATATCTGGGTTCCATCGCAATGCCAGAATCATTTTGGTGATATCAGTTAGAAGTAAGACTTCTTAGAATGTAGATATAAATGCACGTTCCGTAAATCTCGTTGCACCACGTGTCGCTCTGAGGTAGGTCTGTTATCTGGCGATCATTGCCCTAGAGTTCACCCGCATTGTTGATAAAGCAACAAATGGTAAACCCTATGCCGCTAATATTTCAAGATGTTTGCAGATTCCAGGTTTTGTTTCATTCCAGCCAGTGCACATGTACATGGCAGTTTTTTTAACTGCCATCTTGTCAGTGGGATGCTAACTTTTTTTGTCCATTACAATGTGAAAACAGGGCAGGAACAAACGACTTTAAAAGAAAACATACTCAAAAGTTACAGACTTTCCGACTTTATTCTAATTCTGGACGCGAGTACCAACATCATCGTTATATAATGGATACAGTGCAATGTTTCATTTATTAACTTTTAGGACCCCGTTCCTTAAAGCGATCTTAGTGTTTAGATAACCGTAAGGAATTTTTGAAACGATGTTCTGTATAGTTGTTTCTTGATGTAGGCTTACGACTGTCATAGTGCAGAGATCGATTTGGAACCGGTGCCGCATGGTACCTGTTCCAAAGCGATCTCTGCGTTACAAGAGTTGTAAGCCAATACTTACGGTGTCGAATGCTAAAGGGCAACAGTCGTACGCCAATGTTTTATTTAGCACTTACGATCAACTAAGCCCAAGACTGCTTTGAGGATAGGGGCCAAGCTGATGAATGATAACAGTTTAGGGTGCCAATTTTAAAAGGCATCGTACATTTATGAAGTCATAAACCATCGTACTGGTTAAATGTTAAACATTGTTGCTAAGTGTGCACTTTTCAAACTTTACATCGTTGTCAAACATTTTAAACCTAACATATTATCCCAGTTACATTGTTTATGACGTTGTAAATCTATAATGGATTTGTGATACGTCCCCCTGCATTTCACGAAACTTAATTCTCGATTAATTTGGGATTTATTTTGTAAGTATAAGTGCTGATAAACGGTTTCGATGCATTTTTGCAATTCACAGCTTTCTTGCACTAGAAAATAAAATGTATTGAAATTATTCAGTGGGCTTCCATTGGTTTAATAAAAATGTCTTTAGAAATCCCATATAATCAACAGCAATACGCTGAACAACTTTTATACATTTTATTTCAGTATGTCCCCCCAAACATAAAATATAAAATGCTCAAGTTTTTTTGGGTTTTTTTTTACAAAACTGTACTCGTAAACAAAGTGATCATTACCATTTGTAAATTACAGGTGATTCTTTTTAATGTAATAGTTTAGTTTAAGAAAATATTGTACAACTTAGAGACAAAACTGCATTTAACTATACCAGTAGGCTTAGTAAACAGGGCCTTGTTCCTCAAAGCAATTTTAGTCTAAGTTGATCGTAAGTGCTAAAATATAACGTTGGCTTACGACTGTCGTAGCGCGGAGATCTATTTGGAACCGGTGCCAGTCGTAAACCTATGCTAAGAAACAACTCTAAGGGCATTGTTTTAAAAATCACTTACGATCGTTTTAACACTAAGACTGCTTTGAGGAACGGGGCCCTGCATTACGAAAACGTAGCCTTGTGAACCGGAACGCTGAACATGAATCCTGTGTTAAAGAGTACGTTTTATCTTCCGTCGACAGCCGTCAATTCTAAATCATCAGTTTTGTTAGCAAAGCCACAAATAACAATTTCATGCACTTTGGAGACCACATAGCTCCATTTAGCACTACGGAAATATGCTCATTACAAATATAACATGCTTTCGCACTTAACAGTTGTTTGTTTAACTAAGTGCCATAAAGCACTGTTCGCTATTCACCTGAAAAAGTTGTGTTTTAAATAAAGTCAGAAAAAACATTACTTTTTATATTGCATATACGTCGATTACTTCAGTTTGTAACTATCCTAAAAGGGACCTTTTTCTACAAGGCCGTCGTAAATTTACGTTGTAAACCATATTACTGGATTCATAGACATGGTTTATAAATGCACAAACATCGTTGTAACTGAACACAATTAAACACGTTTTTATTTTAAAAAGTGACGACGCCTTGTAAAACAGAGCCCTTTTTGTGTAACTTATGATAAATGTCCACCATAAACGGCATTGACTTATTTACATTGGCTTACAATCTTCTTCACATTATTATACAATCTTTTACAAAACACTGTGTTCTTTTGTATATTTCATGTGCTTGTTTGAGTATCTTGGTAGGGAAACTGAGATTTACAGAGTAGTGGGTAAATATTACTTTATCTGATAGTGGATACCGTAAGTCCATCCCACGCAAAATCCTAATCCATCGATATTTTGATTATACGAATTTCCTGATGATGACAATTGTGTTCCCGTAGTACTGTGTACTGTCTAAATAGTCGTTAAACTCGTATTTGTGCAGGAAATTATCAATTTGCAGATGTACTTTAAAGTTCTTCAGGAGAACCTCTTGAATTTAGCAATTGGTGAACATACTGTGTGGATCGTTCAACAAAAAAAGGTGTTACCACCCTGGGCCCCGTTCTTCAAATGAATTTTAAGTTGATCGTAAGTGCCAAACTATAACATTGACTTAAAACTGTTTTAGCGCAGAGATCGCTTTGGAACCGGTGTCATTCGGCACGAGTTCCAAATCGATTTTTGTACTACAACAGTCATTTAAGCCTATGATAAAAAACAACTGTACATGACATTATTTAAAAAGTCACTTACGCTCAACTTAGCCTAAGATTGCTTTGAGGAACGGGCTCTGCATTTAAACCTTAAGCAAACATTCGTTTCACAATATATATGAAGTTACAGGTTGTTTTCATTTGATCAATCCAAACATTAGGAATCATGTGGAAAATTACAACGTGGGAGATTTTTTTAGAAATGCTAATGTCATTTAACTTGGTTTCATCAGTATGGGACAATCGGAGTATTTGGATAGGGGTGTTCTCTGATCATACACAATCTCTTATCTGAAAGCTAAATAAAATCAGAATCTTAACGGGTGGAAATTATGTCATAAACATTGTGCACTGAATATTTTTTTTCAGATAACATGTGTGAAGTGTAATTGTTTATTACACAATTAATTTAAATTCCATTTCTATTCACATATCATTTTTGTAAAAGTTACATTCCTTGACAGAATGAATATATATTGAGCAGAATCGTTAGTATTACAGAAAATATCAGCTGCGAAATATTAAATAACAACTAGTGGGTGGAATCTTGATTCTAAAAATATGGCCAAGCTGCAAGCAGATACATGTTATGCCCTTTTCTACATTTACACATTTTAGTTTTATCCGAGTACAAAGACATATATATCTTTATTTGCTGTTTTTCTCCAGCTGGGACTAAGTATTTCACTCGTCTCTGTTATGCGTGGGCCTACCCCGTTGATCGCCTCTCAAAACAAAGAGAGGAATTATTTTACGATCAGTTGCATTGCTAACAAGAGGTGTTTTGAAACTTGAAGACAGAAAACCTGTTTCAACCCTGGCGTTGTAGGTTCTTTTGTTTCCAATTAAACAACATTTTGAAATGTTCGTGTTATCAGTGATAATTTGTGCACATAAATTGTACATGTTCTATATGCGCTGCTCATTAAGCTGACATTGCAAATACTGTAAAACAACCTACATTGCGACCTTCCTACCTAACCAGAGAATACACACGAATACGAGTTTTATGCTACTTCAAGCCAAATTCAAAGTTCGTTCCCCAGGAACGCAAATTCCTCCGAATGGGAAACGTAATGCGATAAACGTAAACAAACGCCCCCTGTTGGCTAAACATCGTCTTCCGGTCCCCACAGTTCCCTTTTTGCGCTATCCCGATCGGACGCAAACAAATTCCTCAGTAATGTTTTTGAACAGTTTTGGCTGTCTGGTGGGTGCAGTTTTTCTGCTTTTGTTTGAGCAATAAACGTTGTAAACCAAGTAAAGTATTTTAGATTTCACCTGTAGTGTCTACGTATAGAACCTGCAAGTTTAAATTACATTATTATTATGTCGACGATTGCAACTTAAATTTTAGAGGTGAAGGTTTCATACTGTTAACACTCTTTGAATTATATGCAACAAGGTTTTTGTTTACAAAACACTATACATGTAGCTTAACCTCTTCGTTGGGAGGCCTACATGTACATTTAACAAAAATGTTTAAACTTGCATTCACATTGGTCTAACACATTCTCGGCCATTGGGGCAGATTTGAAAATACAAATACTTGTTTTCGTTTGTGTATATGTTGTACATGAATTAAACATAACATTTTAGTGTCCCTGTCGAAACATTACTTATGTTCAGTATTGAAAACTAATGTATCAGAAATAAATTATCTTATTAAATTACATTGGAGTGTGTCCGATAAAAAAACAATTGACAATGAAAATGAACTCCGTTCACTTTTGAAGATAACAACACAATCTTAGAAGCTATCATTTTCTTAATAAATTGACCTACATAAAAAATGCTATTGATATTTAATATATTTGTGAGTGAGTTATTGTTTTGCGCCGTTTTGGCAATATTTTAGCCATTAACGGCGAGCGATATATTTGTCTCAAACGCACTGTTTCTAAGGCACTCTAGTTCTTTTTGTGTGCAAATAACCTTGAAATGGGACCCGTAGCTTAAATGCAAATAGCTTATTCATTCAACGAGTGCGAGGGTTTAGTTTGTATGTACGAGTGGGGATTAGCTATAAATATGTTCACTTGCATCACTTACAATTGCCCAAGAATTAAAACCCATCGACAAGAGAATGTTTGACTAAAGTAGAATACTATGTTCATAATTCATTATGGAAAGTAAGACATATTACAATATTGTTTTTCAGTATCATCACGCAAATAACTAATTCCAGCACATGATTGGCGTGGCAAAGAGTGTGGTCATTATTGAGTTCACCCATATTTACAACAAACCCAGACGCTCTGTCCGCCCAAATGCGTTTGTGTTGTACTCCTCCATTGCAGTAGGTTCCGTATATAAATGTGAAATGTGTATACTTTTGCAAAGCAAAACTAAACTGTACATTGTTGTATTTTTAGGCACGTTATTCTTCCCTGGTAGGTCTAAATTTGACCAATGATTCATATCAACAAACTACCATGCCCTTATAATGTGTGTGTTTCTTCAACGGTTACGATAAACAAGGGCCCCGTACCTCAAAGCAATTTTAGGCGAAGTTGATCGTAAGTGCTAAAATATACATTGGTTTACAACAGTCCTAGCGCAGAGATCGCTTTGGAACCGGTGCCGAATGGCATTCGGCACCGGTTTCAAATCGATGTCTGCATTACGACAGTCGTGAGCCGATAATACAAAACAACTCTACAGGACATTGTTTCAAAAATTACTAACGATAAACTTAGGCTAAAAATCGCTTGACCTTTATCTTTGCTCTCAGACTGAGAAAGCGCAAGGATACGGGTTATAAGAGCTTTGAAAAACAAGATCTTGCTCTTTCCCAAGCTTCTGTTGGGCGTTTAGCTCAATGGAAGTGCAAAACGACCAAGAAGAAATATTGACTGAGATTGATCTTATTTTACGATAACTTTGTGGAACGTATCCCAGGATGTGGTGGTTAAAATGTCCCTTTTTGACGTGGTGTTGAGCTTGGAACCAAACATCTACCCCACACGCATTAGGGCTAGAATGCAAGCTGTTTGGACATAGTATTGTGCGGGAGTTTAACGAGTCCCAAGCAAAACAAGACTGTTTATCAGTTATGTCCCGCTATATTGACAGACCTTGAGAATGCTGTGTTGATAGGAAATGATAACATGACTGGTGACAGAATAGGGACAACTGCAGAAAAAATGTACAAGCTTATGAAGATCCATGACAAACTGTGATTTGTACTGCTTTTGTGTGATGTGTGTTTGACAGTTTAACTCTCACAAAGCTGTTTGAAAAAAAGGCCTTGAAGTCGGTACAGTGGAAGTTCAACTACAGCACACCGTCAACATTATCCAGAGAATGAAGCAAACACCTTGCTATATTTGGAAACAAATAGACCAACTTGTTGAGAAGTATACAATAACTGGAACGAAAAAAGTGGAAGACCTCAAGCTGAGGACTCGCGTGATATCGTTACGGGCACACGTGTAGGCAACTTGAAATAGAGATTGGTCAGCACTCCTATCGTGATCAACTTGTATGTACTGGGTTTGAGGAAAGCTGGTGACCCAGGACATATTTTGTAGGACATAAAGGATTCAGTTCTTATGTATGAATTATAATCAAGTATCAATGTTACTGTTAATGTTACATAAAGGAGCTATTCCCACTGCCTGACCTATACTTCACCCACTGTCCAAAACCCGGGCCACATCTGTGAACTGTACCCTAATTTTGTGAAGCTGTTAAGGAATCTATGTAACTGACATTTTGTCAACATCAGAGGTTGAGAGAGTGTTTTCACGGGCTCAACTGACAGAACACAGGAACAGTGAAAGTCTGTAGTAACCGCCTCATGGTTGACTTGAATACAAATATGCACAAAGATTTGGATTTGGAATCAGTTGTGAGAAAATTTATCAAAAGGACACGGAGAGGACTTTGCATTAGACACTGTAACATTGATACAAAAGTCTATGTTTAAATGTTTAAACATTTTTATTTAAAAAACTAGTTCTGTTAACAAATATAACAAAAATAGATAGACTACCTCAGTAAAATGTTACCTTTTTAATGTTTGCAATCATTGATATT
>JAULCD010410129.1:0-21677 GCA_032361085.1 Calliostoma canaliculatum | reverse complement strand
ATATCAAAACGTTTCCTCTCAGCACAATAAAGTTGTTATCCATAAAATTATTCTCTTCCGTTACTTTTTTTGCCAACTTCTAAAACTGACAAACAAACAGTTTGTAATTTGAACGTTCCCTTAATTAAACTTTTGTAATTGTTCATGTACAACAGTTATATCGCGATGGTCAAATTTTACCGTAGGGAAACACCTTGGACGACCCAAGGGTGATGCTAGCATTGCATCCTATCCTCACAGTCCTGTGGAACAGTTCTCCACTGCTGATAGTGATGTCGAGCTCCCGGAATAGTTTTATGTGCATGTTTGTGTGTCTGCTTGTAGATTGCTTAGATTTTCAACGTGCCAGCTCACAAAGACAACATATCGCAGTTTACATGAATATCTCACTCAGACCCATTACATGTATACTGACTCTCATGATCAGCCAACCAGTCCTTACCACAAATCATCGCAAGAGCGCAACTTTTATAACGGCTTTTGATCTGACTCGGCCGGATTAACTTCCTTGATGGGCATTTTCTAGAAGTTGGCGTGATGAAAAATGAAGGTATTTTATGGATATCGACTTTTTATTGCAATTTGTGCAACGTTTCGGCGTAGATACTAACACCATTATCAAGCGATACGATACACGATACAACATCGATACGCTACAATACGAAACTGTATACAGTCACAGTGTACATTCATTGTCTTTTCAAACACAATAAGTGATTTGGTTCAGTATTTACTCGTAGGAAAGGCAATAATTTAATGTCAGTGTTGTTTGTAATAAAATAAATAAAATAATCTTACCTTAGGAGTAAGAACGAATTTATTTGTGACTTAGCACATTTTGACTGCTGTAGAATTAACAGATTTGTTTAGTGTTTACTTTTAATTTTAAAAGAAAATTAATTGTTTTCATGTACAAGACGTTTGGTGCACTTTACAAATTTACAAGATTAAGTTCAGTGTTATTTTAAAAACATTTTAGCATTTATATCTTAATATTTTTCGCTTGTTGACATTTTGTATCGCGATACGTATCTAATCGTGGCACCAGTATCGAGATACGTATCGTATCGTGGCTTACCTGCATGGTTGCACCGTTAATGCAATACATGTTTTTAACTGCACTATGTATATATATTTATATTTACTCTTTCATTGAACAATTTTTAAAAAGTAATTCTTTGATATTTTAGAAAAATGGGTTTTATTTCTTTTGTTTGTTTTTGAGTTCATATAAAATTGCAAGAATATGGGATCTTTATAAACAAGTAGTGCACATTGTGTATATTGTGCGTCACTGATGATAAAAACAACACCTTTTGGGAATACCAAATTGCCGCCCGAAACCCAATCCCGGACAATCAATTGCACTGTCAGCATGAAACAAACGTATCTGAAGAATTAAGTGTCCCGCACAGTAAGGGTCAATATAGACAACAATTAGCTGAAAGTACTTTCTTTTTTTTTTAGATGGCTGTCTTTGCTTATGTTGTATTAGTGCTCATTAAATTCTTCAAAACCATTTAGTAAATTTCAGATCTTAAATTCTTTTTCTTTTAAAGATTTGATTAGTTTTCTTTGCGAGGTTGTATCAGTGTTGATAAAACACTTTTAAAAACTGTAAAATCCTTTTTACAGTGTTAAACCATTTCAGGTCGTGTTTTCGTTTTGCCTTCTTTTAAACAGTCGATGATTGCTTCCTTGCTGCAGGTGAGACAAGTCACTGAGGTGAGTGAAGTAACGCTGGAGAAAGAAATCTTATTGTTTTGTCATTAACCCTAAAAGTGCTAAACTCAACATTTGCTTATTTTAGTTTTCAAATTGCAACTGTAACGGATGTTAAAAACCTATCCAGTTGTAATTTGTTTAAAAGAGCTCCAACAGGAGCTCTTTTAAATAAATTATCACAGGATAGGTTTTCAACAGTACAAGGTGGTTGCAGTTTTAAGACTGGCTGAAATCAACCAAGCACTTGAAGGGTTAATTATGTTCAGACACACAAGAGCTGTGACCATAAGTGTTCAAATATTGGTGTTTTTTGTTCTATACCGGAAATAAAACCCTCTTAATTTACGAACATTGTTTTCAGAACACAAAAAAGTAAAATGTCAGAAATTCCATAATAGTAAAGGGCACCAGTTAAGTGCCTGGCTACGATGTGTAGATAGTTTGCTTTAAACCATTATTTCGTTTTTGAGTCTTGCTCTGGAGCAACAATAAGCACCTATTCCTGTGTCACAATTAACCTTCATTGAAGGTGTACAGATTGAACGTCATTCTAGCATATTTGATCATTTTGTATTAAACGAGAAGATGTCATAAAGCCAAAATACAATTCAAAGATCGAGCTGTTTTAAGGTTTTCATGACATCTACGAGTTCAGTACAAAACGTTTAAATACACTGGTATGATGTTCTATACTTATTACATAACCTCTTTTAATAAAATAAAGTTAAATTTATTGGCAAATATAAAATTTTTTTAATGTCACGACAACTTAGCGATCACTCCGCGCATCAGACCGTTTTACTGATCGGTAAAGTTTTGACCACACATAAATAATTTTATTTACTCTTTGACTACTACAAAGATATTTTATTCACACAAACTGATTTTCTTGTTCCTTCATGTGAAGATTTAAGTATTAAAAATAAGAAAAACATTGCCTTGAAAGGTTGTTTTGTGCTTATATAATTCATTATTTACGAACTGTAAAGGTTCAGGTAGAAATCAAACATACGATCATTAGTTTCGATCAATTTGTGTTTTCCATTGATGAACACACATATGGAAACCATGTACACAAATGCTGTCTTTGCCAAGTTTTGAAAAGGTACTATACATATACACACGTGGAAAATTTTGATTTTGTGCTTCACTGATTGAGGCTATTAGATCTACTTTTTATTTTCAAATTTTGCTTATATATTGGTCTTTGAACATTGTTACGGCTATAATAGTATTCATAATCGTGTGTCAATATACTGTAAACAGGGACATTTTTGCGACGTTTTATTATTGCGAGTTTTGCGAATGAGAAAGATTCGCAAAAATTAAAAGCGCAAAAATAAGTAGTGTAAGCACACGAGTTACTCAATAAGTTAAAAACACAAATACACAATAATAAAAAATGGCAGTGTAAACAAACAGTGTCTCTCACAGTAATCCTGTCTTCTTTCAACCTCGCTTGATTGCATCAGCTGTCTATTGTTTAGTAATTAAGAAGTCATCTACTAGGGAGAAAATCTATAGAAATTATTTAACGGAATTCCATTGGTTTGACAAGATTTCCATCACGGCAACACGCAAACATATCTTGACGCAGTATTGTTTTGGTGTGGTTTTCGCAATAATTTAACGGCGCAGAAATAAAGCTGTTTACAGTAGTAAAATCAAACTGATTAGACAAAAACACTTTGACACACCTATGCTGGCGAGAAAAATAGATCCAGCACGAGTGCAATACGGATTGACGAGTGCAATACGGAATGAGCTTGAAGCTTGTTGTATTGCTATCCGTACCGCTATCTTAAGATTGGATGGGTGTGTAATAAAAGATTCAACTGCACTCTACTTCTCAAAATCACAATACCACAACATCAAGGTGGTCGCCCTATACTTAAAGGTATATTCTGGAAGAAAATGAAAATAATACAGGATAATTAATGATTTATGTACTATAAGATAAAGAATTAAAATAAAGTTTAGATCCTTCATGTATTTAAAAAAGAATTATTGAAAGTATTGAAATGTCTAATTTTTAGTCTGGCACGGGTGCGGCCATTTTGTTGCCTCAGATGGGTAACAAGAGCGAGAAACTGCGATATTATGACGTCATCAAAACACCACTTTGACTGGTTTGCCGTTGTTGACAATAGTGACACAATGCCTGCGTGTCAGGCCTGGGGGCGCAACAACCGCAATGATCATGGTAAGGGCGTGGCAGGGTTTGGAAAATTGTATTCTGAAATCCCCAAGTCTTAGAAAAAAACAGGAAAAAAAACAACTGGCATCCAGATCGGGACTGGATGGACGATGTCTACCTTTAAGTTTGGAAGGCATAAGGTATGAATTGACAAAAATCAAGCAGTTTCAAAAATCCTTGTATCGTGAAACTGGATGAAACTGTAAATTAAAGGGGCAATTAAAGTTCCATAGATTGTCAAGAAAACTAGTTTGATGAAGGAAAACTGTTGAGACCTGTTAAAAAGTTATTGTGTTGACGTTTCTTGTGCTAAACAAGATGTTCGTCGCTTTCACCCAGTCTATATATGTAGTAGATTCAAGTACTCGTTATTCGTAAAATACAAATAAACAATCTGAAGATAATTGGTTACAAAATTAAAAATAAACAATATCCATTTATAATTTTAAAATTACAAATGTTGTCATTTTGTGATAATTTGGTCATTAATTTTGTACACAGCGATATTGTGTAGTGGATGCGCGAAATCTGGGATCACTTATGGTCCCATTATATCGCTTGTCTTATAAACACTTTCTTCGTCAGAATTCATTTGTAGCAAGTATACTTTCACATAAGTGTGATACATGAGCATTCACAAAATATTCATCTTGAAATAAAAAAAAGTTAAGTCAAAGAGTTTTTCTTTCTTTTTTTTCCCCCCAGCGCAATGAGAACAGGAAACCAGTTTAAACAAACTCCACACACGAACAAGTAGTGTTAAGACTTTTTATTGGTGTGTCGATGTCACATTCTCCTTGTAAATAGCAGCTCCCGTTAAGCGAAAAAAGCCATTGCATTTTTTGTTCAAACTTTTTTCCCCCTTTGTAACTGTTTTTATTTATGTTTTGTTGTTTTTTAATATGTATACTATTTAAAAAAATATATAGCCATTTCATTTCGGAATATACCTTTAACCTTAAATTTAACGGTGTTTTTCAAGATGCATTGCGGCCAATGTCTGGAAAACAAATCCATGCCAATGTCGCAGACAGTTGGTGATGAGATTATCTTTGAAATGTTGAGTTTTTATTAGACAACTCCAGCACCATAGGCTATGTATTGCAAAACACTCGCGCACAATGAAGTGTTTTGTTATGACATTACAGTGTCTAGATTATACCTGCAGGCCAGGAGGAATGAAAATTGATGGTAGTTAAAGAGTTAGCGCTTACGCCACTACTAATATATTTTTTACGCATTGAAATCGCCTGGGACGTGATATCAGAAGTGGAATGCATCTACAGGATGCAATTTTTTGGAATCCCTCACAATTTTACACTTGGGGACCCCATAAAATTTTAATAGGGATACAAATTTACGGGACGCCACTTAATTCATATCTAGCGTAACATATGAGCTATTATGCCAAAGTTAAAGGTATCACAATGGCAAGTTAAACTATTATTTTTCCCTTTTATGTCAAATAAAGGGCTAGTAAATTTTAGCTATTTTTCACCCCTGGCCAGGAGTGGTCAAAAGACACTTTAAAAAATAATTTCAAGTCACAAAAACAATAAAAATGAACATACAGCAGCTTAATTTTATTTTTCCAACATGTGTGTATTGAAACACACAACTGTCAAACTCTGAATAAGCTTCCAAGCTTTATGTAACTTGCTAAAATAATACATGACATAATTGATGGTTTGATAAAAGAACAAAATAATTGACATACACATGGGACAATAGTTGTAAAACATGATTTCTTTCAACGAGCATATCCAGAGAAATAACAAACTGATTGTAACACAACAATAGTTGTAAATTCCGACAACCACTATCGTAGGTTACCAAAATTTACAACTATTGTAGCATTTTAATCGCTTTGCTCTTTGTGCAAGCAGGGGCATACCTCTCAGTTACAGTAAAACAATGTCATGAATATGTTACAATGAGTTGATTCCACTGTTCGTTTCAAGTCTTCAGGAAACTAGTATCTTGGAGGCGGGGGGCGAGACCCCGGGGCACCTCTCATTGGCAAATCAGACATGCCTTGGGGAGGGTATTTTGCCCGCAGACCACCAGGGGGAGTATTTAGAAGTCCGGGACGACCAAGGTCACGGACAGAGCCCTGTCCTGGTGCATTTTGGGAGCCGGAGGCAACGCTGATGTTGCGCAACAGATTGGGTCCACTTTGGATCAGGTTGTCGAGAGCCTTCTGAACACTGGGGTTGTCGAAGTTGATGAGGGCAGTGTTCATGCTGCCGCCTCCGGTTGCTGGGGAAACAGGGGGAGGCTGGCTGTGGCCCATGTGCGAAGGTCCACCTCCGGAGGATGATTGGCTGTTCCCATTGAGAATACTGAGAATCTTAGTTTGCAGCTCCTGCTGCTGTTGCTGTTGGAGTAAGCCATCTTCTGAACGCCCAGAGTCACGGTAGCCACCTGGAACATAAAGAGTCTTGTCAGATGAAAAAACTCAAACAAATCCTTTATTTAGTCTTTTCAAATGCAATGTTTTCTAAAGATCTACTTTAAAGGCACATAAAATTGAAGAAGAAAAACATCTTTTTATATACAAAAGGTATTTTCAAAAAAGGATTATTTAAGTTTAAGGAACTTTTCTGGACAGTTAAAAGTAACATTACAGCAACTTCTATAATGATATTGTTACTTTAAAATAACTCCAATTCTGTTGTGTTACTATCTTTAATTCCCCCAAAATATGGTGGTGTTATGATTAACTAACCATATATACTGTAGTGCAACTCCCACAAATAAGGATGGTTTTATAATCCATATCTCTCACAAATACAATGGTGTTATAATCTTTATAGTGTAATACAATGCGGATATATCTATATAATATGGTGTAATATCAGTGTTTTAAACTCTCAACTCACCATCTCCTCCAGCAATCGGTCTTCTCTCCACATCGACCATCTTATCTCTTCGATCTCGCAAGTACATAATAACTTTATCTAACTCCTCTAGGGTCAGCTGCCGATTGTCAGCAAGAAGATTAAGCAAGTAGGACACCTCCTTAGAAGGAGGCGAAAATGGGGTGGTGCGCCCCGCGGAGGCAGCTGGTGCTGGGGCAGGGGCTGCGGCAGGGGGCCCAGCTGACCCCCCTCCTGCCTTATCCTTCAGGGTCTGCAAGTATTTCTCAAAACTGCGTCCAATAAGATTCATTGCGTCTTCTATCGGCATATTCCTGTGCTCTGTTGTACATAGAAGGTAAATGGTATATAAAACATGGTTATAGACATGAAATAATAGCAGTAGCCGAGTTTAAAACATAGGCAGCATGTGTTATGTACAACTGCATGTAGAATTGTAAAAAAAAAGAAAAAGACACGTTAGACAATTATTTGTTTTAGGAGTTTTTTAATGAAATAAATAAGTATTATTTTAATATTTTTATTTGGTTATTTTAACCGCTATCATGCGGCACTGTTTTAAATGAGAAAAAAGTGTTCGACGCATACTGAACGGCCGAATTAATTCATTTGTAAGTACAAAACTCAAGTGACATTGCTGGGATAAGTTGCACTTGGAATAAGTGGATTATTTATTTCACCTTGCAAATAACAACTCATAATTATATTCAACATATTATTTAAAGAAAAAATTGTTTAAGACTAGTTAATATTATCTCAACAGCACTAATGTAAATTTTGGTAATTATTGCTCCTGGTTTGTTCATTGTATGCTGAAGACACCATACTTTCATTTTGACTGCACAAGTCGATCAATTTGTAATACCGATCGAATATACTGGTATACACGTTTAAAAGCACGATCAATGCCAATTGTCTTTGTCTGCAGCAGTCGGGAATACAAAATTTGCGTGTGTGAAATAGCTTCTGGTTAAAACAACGACACAATTTGGGCAAGAAAATCCCTCAACTGCACAGTAGGAGTTAATTTACAAACAAAAAAAGAGTATTTGTTTTGATTTGTGTTTATCATTTTCATGAAGGCAAAACAAAACTTTGCACGTTTTTTAGTTTTGGTTTAAAGGTTTATTTGAGCAAGTTAGGTGTTTTAAAAATATATTTTTAATTAAATGTTTGATTGTAATTATTTTGTTTGCATTGATAAGTTATTGTAAGAGTTTGTCTTATAAAAAAATAAAATTGATTTGATGAGATTTAGTCGCACGGAATTTAAGTGTTTAAAATGTCTATTTAGACAAAGTATCTCTTTTTATATTGTATTGAAAGTTTATGTAGGCTTAGTTACTGCATGTCATGCAATTCAGTTTGTAATTATCTTAATGACTTTGACAGTGACTATTCTACTGTCATTTAGATTTAAATGAAAACCATGAATGGTAAAAATACATAAGTTAAGGTCATATAAATATGCATTTTGAACTTGTTTAATATTTCACTTACTAATATGTTTAAACCATTTTTTATGAAATACGCAATTCACAAGAAAATTGTGATAATGATCGCAAACTTTTTCCCGGATTTGGTTTTTTTTATGTTGGAAATTTTCTTCTTTCGTTTCGCATTTTTATTAAAAATTGCAGTGTTACTTGATGGCTTTTGCCAAGTAATATAAGTTATTTGTCCCATTTTAAAGGTCGAGACAGTTGTATCATAAAGACATGATACAGTTCATCAGTCGAATCAAGTCAAAATTTGAACACAGAAATAAACAAGTGTTGTGTTTAGCACTTTAACCCTTACAGTGCGGCATAGTTTTGGGAAAATTATCCTGAGTGGCGTGTCCCAGAATTTATGAGGGTTTCGCCTATTCAAATTATAACCTCACTCAACATTGCCACCTGTCTGTCCACACAGCTCACGAAAATATTTTCATGAGCCACACGGTAAGGGTTAATACATATGATTACATAAAGTGAAAACTATTTTCTGGGACACTTTACCAAACACAAGTAACACATTCATTACTGAACCAACCCAATCCATCCAAATAGAGAAGTCCATCACCAGAGAGGATATGGACTTACCTTGCGGACTTCCATGTAGAATGTTGAGAGTAAGCGAGCGATGGATCTCATTCTGACTGTTGATGACGATTGCAAACAGTCCGCCATGTAGGGATATATACTCAATCTGCTGGGCCAGTGTTTTGTCTTCTGGGATGACGGTAATATCAGCGATAACATTCAGATTTTTCACACTTCGCTCTATACTTTCGCCGTATGTTCTGAAAATTGAATATTTACATCACTCACACTGTTAAATCAGGGGTGTGGAATTACTATGCCCGACTCGTCAGACTCGGTGAAATTATAAAAACGAACGAGTTCATTTTTAGGTACTAGTCATTTGTTGACAAGTAGAGAATACTTTTAACGATATAACTTGGAACAGTAGAGTTTAATTACGAACAAGTAGATTTTGTCTGTTCACTTGTCCGTGGACAAGTTTTAAACAATGGTATTTCCACACCCCTTAAAATATAGTTTTATTAACTGACATTAACCCTGAGAGTTCTGAATTGGTAGTTGTATTTACAATTATAACTGCTTTGTGTTGTTGAAAACCTATCCCATTATAATTTGTTTAAAAGAGCTTCTACAGGAGCTCTTTTAAACAAATGATCATAGGATGGGTTTTTAACAGCACAAGGTGGTGTCAATTTTGAATCCTACTAAGTCAGTCTGGGACTTAAATGGTTAACCCAGAGAGTGCTAAGCATAACATTCGTTCATTAGGTAAAAATTCAAATTAACCCATACAGTGCTGAACTGGGGCAAGTATAACCCAAACCTGTTACCACCTTGTGCTGTTAAAAATCTATTCTGTAATAATTGCAGGAAAGGTTTTTAACAGCCTATTTAGGTTGGAATTTAGACATTGAAATTGACAAGTGTTTGGTTCAGCACTTTAAGGGTTGAAAGGGTTGTCAAAGTCATCCTGTGGCAATTTATTTTAAAAGAGCTCCCATAGCTTTTTAAACCAAATTACCACAGGAAAAGTTTCCAACAGCAAAGGTGGTCAGTCTGGGGCCCTTCTAACTTTCACTAGGCACTCCCAGGTTATCAATCTACTGCTATTTTCATAAAAAGTAATATTTTCTTTAGAATAATAAAAATATTCAGGAGCAATAAATACAATTTTATTGAAAATCCTGAATCTCTTTTACAAGATATTTAAAACAACATTTTACTAAAAGCTAATTAAAGTATCTTACCTAAGCTGACTCTTCATCAGAATCACAACACATTCTGGTGGTGGGGGTTTCCTTGGCGGGAGGTAATAGTGGGGCTCACGAAGGGGCTCACGATGGGGCTCACGGTGGGGCTCGCGGTAGGGTTCGCGGTAGGGGTCTCTGTAGGGGTCAACAGGAGCGTAGGGATCCCTTCTGTAGGAACATAACAACATTATTACAACAAGAAGACAAAGTCAACAATATCCCCCGATTGGTAAAATATGAATGCAAGCACAGCTTCAGCATCTAATGGTTTTACTTGCACAGTTTCATTTTAAAAATATTGAAGATATTCGGGTTCTGCTCTGGAAACAAAATGCACCCGTTTTTTAGACAAAATCCAAACCGTTTCCATAGAAATCACAACATTCCCCAAATAGCAAAAGGCACGATTTCATCACCCAATTGATCTACCTGCACAGTTTCATTGAAAAATATGGAACGGTTTTTGAGTTCTGCACGGACAGTCCATTTTAATATCCCCACAAAACGTGTTGCGGGGGATAAAAAAAGTTGACAGTTTCTTGTGCGGAAATTATGTTATCTTGTGCCTGTTCCAAAAACATCGATCTTAAAAAAACAAACAAACAAGGATCGATCTTAGTGAATATTTCTTCTTGACCGTTGAACACTTCCAATGACCTAATACCCAAAGGAAGCTGGAGAATGGGCAGGGTCTTGTTCTACCAAGCTGTCCTAAAGTTAAGATGCAGGGATTACTGGGGGTGTCTGGGACTCTTAAATTGCCATTTTAGGGTCCCAGGCTATAATTTAGAAATCCCACTCTGACAAATCACTATTTTTAATGTATAGTAAACAAAGTTAGAATAAATTCAACAAAGGAAAACTTGATTTACAAAATGAAAGACTGACTTTTTGTTACGGACATACACAAATATTTCTGCTTTCACTGTCAAATCTTATGCAAATGGGACGCAGAATTTTACATCCGGTAAATCCCAAGAGATGTCATGAGAGCACTAAGATGAAAGTTAAGATGTCTTAGCTTTAGGATAGCTTTGTGGAACGAAGACCTGGCTCCCCTTGCACAAATTAATAGTAGTATCCATACAACTGCATTTTGTGCAAGTGGGATTTTTACATATCTTTGCCTCCCAAAACCTTAATGTCCAAGATTCAATTTGCAATTTTTTTTTTAAAAATTGGTAAAATTATAACTTATACTTACCTGAATCATAACCTTATGCCTTTATCTTGACGATCAGATTGCGAAGATAAATGCATAGAGGTACGATTCCGGTAAATAAACATGAAAATTAATCATATAGGTAAAACACAAGTAAACTTTTTATTTATTCAACTTTGTCTTGGCACTCCAGTCAACAGAATCTTACTTCATATTTGCTCAAATAAAATATGATAAAATTCAATGACATACCTATGTCAATTATGTCACTGATCAACATAGATTAAATTCTCTTTTTTTAAACAAGAATATTAAAAACACATCTTAACCCTTGTCGTGTGGAATGCAAACTTTTCCAGAATCACTTGTCTATTCCAAGTGGCAAGACTGTTTGAAAAATGCAATAACTTGTTAACCCTTACTGTGCGGCTCCCGGAAATATCCAGGTTAGGCGTTTAGCCTGACCGGGATATTTCCCTGAGCCGCATGGACAAACAGGCGGCATTGTTGAGTGAGACACTAATTGGGATAGGTGAAACCCTTAAACATTCCGGGACACGCTACTCACTCTCCAAAATTATGCCGCACAGTAAGATTTAATTAACTAGCTGAGGCTTCCAGGTCACACCGCTGGGGATAGACAGTGCTACACAATGCTGCATAACAAGGGTTAAAAAAACATTAACCCTTACCATGTGGGTCACAGAATTGTCCGGAATACCATGTTTATGCCCGCCGGCGCAATTGTTTTTATTGGCGCTTACCAAAAAATCGTGATACGAATTTCACAAATGTATTTTTCAACTCATTTCATTTCCATGGCACAAGCTTCACATACACACTAATTTTTTACTTCATTACAAATTTATTCATATTTAGTTTAGCAATGGCCAGGAAGTCAGGAAGATGTGGATTGTTTATCAAAGGCGTCAGTGACGACCAGGAAGTATGCGCTGGGGTGCTGGGTCCCGTTTAAACTCTGGAGAACTCTGGAGAGCTTCGTCAGCAGTCTTAGCAGCATCCCCATACTTTTGTTTAATGTATTATTTTTCAAACTCTTGCACACTGTGATAAATTTTTAAGCACGGGTCTACACACAATGCTGTTTGCCAAGTGTCACACTCATAGAAATAAAATCTTGTCCGCATTGTCTTTTCTTTCTTAGAGGTACATCAAAAAAGAGCTTGCACCCGCTTTTGCTTAGCCAGAGAACATAACGCACATGTTCTTGTGACATTTTCTTTACACCTATGGGCACTATTTTTTTAAAGTAAAATGGTTTTTTTGAAGACGGACACATGCGTCGTCGTTGCTGTTGCATCTACGGCGTCCGACACACTGCTAAAAGCCCAAGATTTCATCCAGCTTGGCCGACCACGACAGCGGCTTTACAATTTCACCCCTCAGCGGCCTGTACAATATCTGCAGCAGATTTTTGTCACCAGTGACATTTTTGTACAAGAGCCAAACTTATGAGAAAAAAAAACAACCAGCAAATGTACTATCTGAAAAATACAAACATTTCCACCATTTAAAGGGGGTGTACAATAGCATTTGGTTGATTTCGTCAACTTGGCTCATATACCTATCAGAGGTGTTCGCATACTTGGGGCTTTTTATAGACTGTCTTGTAACTTTTTACTTGTCGGCTAAAACTTTTCTGTTTTTATCTTTTTTTCCTTTATCTCTTGCGGCAACCCTTTTGATTTATTTGCAGAGTTCCGATAGCAAGTGTGCTACACAACATCAAGTTCATGTGAAGACAGGAAGATGTGTAAAAATTTATCATAAAGATATGACAACCCCTTTCCATATAATCCTTTAACAGTTCCATCACTAGGTTGTATATAAAGCCGCCTTCAGTTGCCCCTTCACTACTCTTTTCTGTGTACAGTTCAAACTCGCAACAGTAGTTCTTGATGGAGTCTTCACAACATGTACGCCTTCATACCATATCTCTTTGGCTTGTCTGGGTTATACCCACAGAATCGAAGGCTGCCTCGCCAAAGAACTGTTGATAACGATAAACTGTCTGGGAGTGTACAGTGTTTTGAAACGATGGATGATATATGAATAATATGACACCACGTTTGTTTGTTAAGTAGAGAATAAGTCACTTAATTTCTTTCGGCATAAAAGGTTGTCTCTGGACAACGTTGAAAGAAAGAATAGCAGAGATTTACCTCGAAGTATAAATTAAGGAGTCCCTGGGACTCACAACTAAGATTGTTAATTTGAAGAGTCCCTGGCTATAACTTAGGGGTCCCTTTTTGACACTGATTCTTTGAAATATTTTCAGGGCCCCGTTCCTCAAAGTGATCTTAGACCGAGTCGTTCGTAGGTGATTTTTTAAACAATGTCCTGTGGAGTTGTTTCTTACCATAGGCTTACGAGTTTTGTAGCGCAGAGATCGATTTGGAACCGCGCAAAATGGGATCTCTGCACCACGACAAACGCCAGCAAGAACACTGATTTTGTGTGGATTTGTTGCTTCCCTTTGGATGCAAACATAAATATTTTTGCGCCCATGGTCAAATTCTATGCGTATGGAATGCAGATGTTGCACCGGGTAAACCCCTGGAATGGGGTTGCTGTCACTTTACAACTCGACCATTCAGCTTGAATGTCCATCTGTACCACAAGCCCAATAGCTATAGTCAGACTATAAAGATCTTCTATTCCTATTTCTTGGTAGGAGTCCATTGGTTAAAGAGGGAACCTCTAACATGTACTGCTGTGCATATTTGTTTGTTTCTTTGGCTATAATTTCGTAGTGCATGTCATCGAAAAACAAGTTAAAGAATCGCAGGGTAAGGATATCTGGAATGTGGGCATACTGTCCCAGTCCAGTTTTTGCTGTAAATGTCAGTGCCTTCCTTCCAATACTGTGTAAAGTCATTATTGTCAAAGTTGTACGGCAAGTCGACATATCCCTGGTCCTCAAAGTCTTCTTCGGTCATCACCGTTGTGCCAAGGCCAACAGCACACAATCAGGTAAATTCCTGAAAGGTACTCTATACTGTATGGATACCAGACACGAAAATAAAACCCTTCATATAGTAAATATGAATTGGGTTGCTTATAGCAATCATGTAACAGTTATAAAAATAAATTGGCAAATAAAAAAGCTTTAAATCAAATCGCCTTTTTTATTACTGAAAAAAAAAAAATTCAAATTTGTAAGAAAACATTGTGCAATAGTTATGTGTAAAGCTTGTGCCTAGCTTGCTTTTCAACGATATATTTGTTTGAAATAAAGTGAAAAATAATCATTGTTTTCATTTCATAACACAACAATTTACAGAAAGTAGATTTACACAAAAAAAGCAAAAAATTATTAAAAATCTAACGCGCCAGGCTCAGTCAGCCATGGCTGTCTTTCGCGACGCGCCACTTGCTGCATGCCAATTGTAATTGGCCAGCTAGGCTTTCCATAATTCACCGATGGCTGGCATACATGCCAAACAATGATAATCACCAACCATAAAAGCATTCTCTGATGTGACTTACAAAGCAAACAAAGAGCAGTAAGTATGAACAAATCAACATGAAATGAATAAAGTTCGTATGTCACCTGTAAGGATCATCTCTATATCGGTCAAAATAGGGGTCGGGTGGAGGTGGGCGCCTGTAGGGGTCATCATAGTATGGATCACGGCCATCTCTGTAAGCATAATATACAGGGTGCTGTTTCACAAAGCTGTCGTAAACCATATCACTGGACCAACAGATTTGACTTACAAATGCAAAAAATTGTTGTACACTTTGCACTTTGATTTTTTTGGGGGAAAATGCACATTTTACAACAATTCTCAAACATTTGTCAACCAAAGCCATTACTTTATTGACATAGCTTACATTGTCTAATTTAAGACAAAGTCATTCAAAATTTTATGTCTTTATATTTAGGACCATCCTCAATAATCCAGGCTATATCTCCTTAACATTCCAATATATACTCTGGACACATTTACCAGGATTGCGTCATTGTCATCCAATCAAATGTTTCGCAATAAAAATCTTTCGTGACTTGCAACCAAGTGGAATCATGCTTTTAAACAAGTTTGACCCCAATAAACATTCAGCGTACCCTTCACACAGACTTCCCATAATCAAGATGTGTGAATCAATTGGACTGCTATTTTCAGTGGTTAGTAACTAAAATCAAAGCATACACTGTGAATATGTCCAGGGTATGTAATGGGAGATATTATTGCCTTTATTATCGAGGATGATCTATGACACAGTAACTAAACACTATCTTCTGCAATCCTTAAATACAAAATATCAAAACATTGCCTTGTTTTATGTTCACTAATGATGCAACAAAAAATGTCGTAATTCTTGCACATTTCCCTCCAGTTATTTATTAACTTACAATTTTTGGTATTACATTTTATTTTTGACAATACTC
Source organism: Calliostoma canaliculatum (assembly GCA_032361085.1). Lineage (NCBI taxonomy): Eukaryota > Metazoa > Mollusca > Gastropoda > Trochida > Calliostomatidae > Calliostoma > Calliostoma canaliculatum. The sequence goes on along the minus strand of JAULCD010410129.1, from coordinate 6,023 downwards.
ACAGCTACAGCACAGTGATAACACTGAAAACTTATACTGTCAATACAGCCCGTTAAACCCTTTACATTAACTTAAGATTAAACTGTTTATTTCAATGTCCAAATTCCATCCTAATTAGGCTGTTGAGATCCTACCCTGTGGTAATATTTTTAAAAGAGCTCCTTCAAGGGCCCTTTTAAACAAATTACAACAGGACAAGTTTTTAACCTTAAACATAGTCAGTTTTAACATAAACTCAGCACTATATGGGTTAAGAATTAGGGGATATTTATGCACCGCAAGGGAGTATTCACACAAAGGAAAATAAAGAACTGTTGAATTGTAAATCTGTCAGTCTGTCTTTCGTAAAATGTTGAAATGGAATACAAAGAATATAATAACTGGTAATAAATACAAGGAAAGCTGCAGAGATGCATATACAGCAACAACTCTGCAGATGGTTATGAAAAAACAGAACTGCAAAATATTAAAAGCAAATTGACATTTTATAGAAGTTAAAGCACAGGAATAAAGTCTCGTCAAATTCGCTGTTTTCCAATCTTGTCACATGACGTACATTTATACAATAATGTACTGACATTGACACAGGTCTCATCTGTTTTTGACTGCACAAGAATGTCAGTATCACACAAACCGTACATTTTTTATTAAATGCAGTGTTCGAGCGACTGTTTAGCCGATTTTTTATTTGTGTTTCTAAGATAGAGATTTGTGATAGAACTTTATCAGGATACAAAAGGACTGACGCACGAACAAATGGTTTAGCTATGCCTCGTCTTTTGTTAATGAAACAGTTCTTTTTTATATACTGATAAGGCCAAATAAAAAAAGTGTTGTGTTTCCGATTATCCGACCTTGCCTACACAATAGGTGCCGACCCTAACTTTTTTACTATCATAATGACAAAAATAACATCCTCTACTGCAGCTGAAAACCTATTTTATCTTATTAACGCTTAAAGTGCTGAGCACATTTGCTTATTTTAGTGTCCAAATTACTGATACAGGCTGCTGAAAACCTATCCTGTGGTAATTTGTTTAAAAGAGCTCCTGCTATCACAGGATAGGTTTTTAACAGCACAAATTGGTCAGTTTTAAGATTGACTGAAATCCACTCACCACTTTAAGGGTTCAAATTTGGAAATTCAGGGTAAAAATATTTCAATAAAAAAAAATTAATTCCCGACCGACCTACCCTAAATTTTAAAGACATGTAATCGGAACCACAACATTTTATTTTTTTGGCCTAATGACTGTAATATAGCCCAATCTGCGTTAAACAATAACTCACTCAGTTGTTTCGCACGCGGTCAGGTTTACGGCAGGAGAAACATCTAGTGTGGCTGCGTGCAACCTGAGAGTCTCGGCTGGTACTGACGAACCAAGGGTGATGCAAGCATTGTACCCTATTCTCACAGCCTTGTAGAACGGTTCTCCACTGCAGATCTTAGGCTAAATTGATCGTAAGTCATTTTTGAAACAATGTTCGGTGGAGTTGTTTTTTAAAATCATAGTCTTACGAATGGCACCGACTCCAAAGCGATCCCTGTGCTACGACAATCGTAAACCAATGTTATCTTTTAGCACTTATGATCAACATAGCTTAAGATTGCTTTGAGGAACGGTGTCCAGATTTCTAAAGTATATTTTCTCGTACTGTGAAAATGTTCATGTTAGGCCGTTAAGTTCGAAAAAGACACCCACTTGTCCAAATTTTACGAGAACTCGATGCTGCTTTTCACGAGGATTGGGCTAGCATTCGATAAAGTTCTGTCATCGTCATCTATTACTTTGTTTCACAGTATGTTTGTAACCCTATAAGGCCAGACTTTAAAAACATGGTTCGCCGATTTTTTAAATGAAATAAAGTTAGTCGGTTGGTCTAAAACAAAATAAATAAATTGTTTCAAGGTATTTTATTTTATTGATATTAAAAAAAATATTGTGTCAGTTAGTACAAATACAAAATAGTCAACTATAATTTTTTTTAAAAATCCAACTTTTGTGCTAAAAATAAAGAGCAAATTTATTATATTTAAATCGAAGCGAATTTTTAAGTCGGCAGATTAAAAAAAACCACTGCGAAAGTGAAAGTTCTTAAAATATTTAAAAATGATATTGTTTTTTTCTCACTTTTGGATTTTTCAGGTCGGCGGATTTGTAAAGCAAGCAATATAAAGTAACGCCTGACGAATCTCACGACTTTTCTGTACTTTACTTAAAGCCTAGTTCAAAATCGAGTCGCTCGATCTACCTGTGTTGTACGACCCTGAAATGCTCGTGCAGCTGACAATGCGAGACCTAGGTCAGGGGTCAGGGTCAAGGTCACTTAATGATCAGTGAATGTGACCAGATTGACAAGCAGCCATCGAAAAGTCACCTTTTCTAACCGCGATTTTTTTCAGGACGTTTTTAAGTCAGAAATTTGATCGACATTTTTGTGAAGAATAGAAGGTATGTTTACGTTCATTGTTTTTATTATTAAGTTAACTTCATGATATACTAAAATCGGCGCATAAGTATGTGGTATAAAATAGAATATGAAAATCCTTGATTAGTTGAGGAAGTGATCGAGTGATCGGTGATTTATAACAACGTTTTCATTGCATAGCCTTTGTCCAATAGAACCTCTTTCCTTAAGACGATCTTAGGCTAAGTTGATCGTAAGTGCTAAAATATAACATTGACTTACGATTGTCGTAGCGCAAACATCGTTTTGGAACCGGTGCCATTCGGCACTGGTTCCAAATCGATTTCTGCGCCTCGACGGTCGTAAGCTTATAAGAAACAACTCCACAGGACATTGAATAGACTACAACTGTTATATTTGAGATGACACTATCTGAAAAAGTAAATATTCAATCACTTAGCGTGTTTGAGTCCCGGGCGGGTTTCGAACCCACGCCCTCGAAATCACCAAATCGCTCACAATGTCTCACTGGAGCCCGTAAGGCCAAAGTTAAAAATGTTTTGGTTCCGATTACCCGACCTTGCCTACAACATAAGTGCCGACCCTAACCTTTTTATTATGATAATGACAAAAGATAACATATCATCTACTGCATCTGAAAACCTATTTTATCTTATTAACCCTTACGGTGCTGAGCACAACATTTAGTCATTTTAGTGTTAAAATCCCAGCTGATACAGGCTGTTGAAAACATATATCCTGCAGGAGCTCTTTTAAACAAAGTATCACAGGATAGGTTTTCAACAGCACAAGGTGGTCACAGTTGTAAGATTGGCTAAAATTGGGTTAAAATTTGTGATTAGTAAAAAAAATATTTTAATAAAATAAATAAAATTCCAGACCAACCGACCCTCAATTTTAAAGACATGTAATCGGAACCACAACATTTATTTTTTGGGGCCTAAGAGTTAATGTGCTGTGTTTTTGTAGACCTCGGTACAGGACCCGGAGTTGAGCATGCAGATGCATCGTATGCTACAGATGCAGAGTGGCTTCGGTGGCGAAGGGTTCGAACTTGCAGATAAATTCCGCAAAATGTCTGAGGATATTGCTAAAACTGAAGAAGACTCGAAGAGGTTCAAGGTCAGAGTTTTAAACCATTATTTCATGTGATGTTTTTTCTGGAATTATTTTCAAGTATATTTGATGCACTGAGTAAAACAATGAGCCATTCTTTCGTTATTTAGGCTCGTGTAAAATTAAAGGATACATAAACTTAACTCATACACTTATTGAAAAGGTAAGATATTGTCCAAAAATATTCCAGGGTCAGAAATCAGCTCCCTTTCCTCTCTACCAATCGCAATAAGGAAACTACAATATGTGTGATTCAGGCTGAGTAAAATAATAATTTTATCCTAAAAATTCAAATTTTCCCTAACAAATTCTGTTATCTTCATCTGATGATATATTTACTCTTTAAATTTTTTTGCTTTTGTTTATTTTTATGTAATTGTTATTGTGCGACTCACGGAAACATCTGGATCAGGCTACTGGTCTGACCTGGATATTTTCGTGAACCGCATGGACAGACAGGTGGCATTGTTGAGTGATGCACTAATTGAGATAGGCGAAACCCTTAAAAATTCTGGCACACACCACTCAGATTAATTTAAACAAAATTATGCCATACAGTAAGGGTTAATATTATTAATATTTGGCTGTAGACTCTGGCCTACACTTTCGCCCAAGAGAACCAGAAACTGAAGATGTCGACGACCATGGAGATTAAACAGCTGAAGAACCAGAACTTTGAGCTGCGAGAGGAAAACAAACGTCTTCTGACCAGGATCAAACGTCTGGAGCACACCAGAGATGATCTTCCTGTCAACTCGGACTCTATAACCTCACAAACCCAGGTCATTGACTGGGTCAAGGTCGACATGCCAAAGGTATTTGTCATTGGTCTGTATGAAAGTGAAAACTAAAGGTGATATATGTTCCTCGTCTGTATGAAAGTGAAAACTAAAGGTGATATATGTCCCTTGTCTGTATGAAAGTAAGAACTAAAGGTGATATATGTCCCTTGTCTGTATGAAAGTAAGAACTAAAGGTGATATATGTCCCTCGTCTGTATGAAAGTAAGAACTAAAGGTGATATATGTCCCTCATCTGTATGAAAGTGAAAACTAAAGGTGATCTATGTTCCTTGTCTGTATGAAAGTGAAAACTAATGGTGATCTATGTTCCTTGTCTGTATGAAAGTGAGAACTAAAGGTGAAATGTATCACTGTCTCAGGATTACTTTGGACTATGCCATTGTGCCATTCCAACATAAAAAATGAAATGATGCAGGCAAATTTGAAACCTGCGTCTATGGAAGTGAGAACTAAAAATGATATGTCTCACAATCTCATGGGTTCCTTTGGACTATGCCATTATGCCATTACCCTTCAAAAAATGAAATGGTGCAGGTAAATTTGAAGGTTTCAAATTTGACTGCGCAATTTCATGTATACATATAATTCTTACAAATGATACTGAAAAATAGATGGAAGCAAGGGCGCACTACAAAACAAGCAGACAGGCTATGGGCCCACATACCTGTCTCTCTAAAGTAAATCCTGCTTTCGGAGTCACTGACACGAGTTTGACCTTTACTTGCAGGGCAAGACTGACCTTGACACTGAGTTGTTCCAGCAAACCTCGGACGTGCCGTCTCTCACCGGCGACATGGACAGTGTGATGGCCAATCTTCGCAACCTGCGCAAACAAAACAAAGAGGTACAGCGTCCAGCGTGTCTGGGTTTATTTGTAGTAGAATTCAGGCGACTGTAAAGCAACATTATCGTCCAGCTAAAAACACAATTATGGAGTTATTGCACTTGCCCATTCTTTGTCAGAATAATCTTTTCAACTTTGTTCTTTGATTAGGTAGAAAGATGACATTGGTACAAGCAGACAATGGTACAAGAATCTGTTCCTTAATGTCACAACAAACTCAATAAAGGTGTTATTTATGTATCTTATTTAGTCACTTATCATCTAATTTCAAAATGGCTTTTGACCCAGCTGAAAGACGCCAACCAGAGCTGGAACGTGCGGTGGCGGGAACTGTCTCAGCAGTTCGAGGTCAAGGCCGATAACATGAAGTCCCAGGTTGCCGAGCACAAACAGGAAGTGGAAGAGTTGCGGAGGAAGGAGAAGCAGCTCCAGATGGACTGCGAGAGGATGGTCAGCAATGCCAAGGCTCAGGCTCATGAAGAAGAGGTGAGTTTTTCTCCCTGAGTCTAGTTAACCCTTAGTGTGGCTATATCCAATATCAATTCTGATCATATTTAACATTGTTGAAATTCTGTCTTGTGGTACTTAACCCTTACTGTGCGGGTTATAAAAATATTCGTAACCATTTGTCTACTAATTGTTCAGCGAGACACTGATTGGCATAGGCAAAATAGTTTACAGAATGCACCAATGGGCAAAAACAGGGTCAAACAGGGCCCGTTTCACAAAGACGTCATAACTTTACGACGTCCTAAATCATGTCACTGGGTTAATAGATTTGGTCTGCAAATGCCAATATGGTTGTAAACTGTGCACTTTCCAAACAAAAA
>JAULCD010409028.1:0-15177 GCA_032361085.1 Calliostoma canaliculatum | reverse complement strand
TATATATATCCCCAAACATGCATAGTTTAAGTCAAACCTCAGATTCTAAAATTAAGAGAAACCAAGGTAACATTCCATAATTGAATCATAAAACAGCAATTTTTGTTTTGTTTCTGCGACTATAGCTTGGTTGTAAAGCACCCTGTGTAATACTTACGTTGTTATGTTGCTGTAACATACAGCGCAACACTTATGTTGTTATGTTGCTGTAACATACAGCGTAACACTTATGTTGTTATGTTGCTGTAGAAGTCAGCATAACACTTCTGTTATTTTGCTGTAGAAGTCAGCGTAACACTTCTGTTGTTATGTTGCCGTAACATACAGCGCAACACTTATGTTGTTATGTTGCTGTAACAAACAGTGTAACACTTCTGTTGTTATGTTGCTGTAGAAGTCAGCATAACACTTCTGTTGTTATGTTGCTGTAGAAGTCAGCGCAACACTTCTGTTGTTATGTTGCTGTAGAAGTCAGCGCAACACTTATGTTGTTATGTTGCTGTAGAAGTCAGCTTAACACTTCTGTTGCTATGTAGATCTAGCCCAGACACTGTTTCTCTACGCCAGGGAGGCGGAATTCTTTCCCTAGGATTTATCAGATATGTGTGTCCTCACTGTCAAAAGTCTTATCTCAAATTGTTCTATGCTTGTGCATATCTTTTCTCACTATAATTGAAACAAACATCCTTTAGATGGCACCTGTTAAGGAGTCTCTAGATCGGCTTTGGAATTAGCTATTTATGTTCAAAAATGACTTTTGGCAAAAGCAACTCGGCAAATATTAAAATAGGTTTTACACGCCTCAATATAAACTGCTTAATTTTTTAAGAGAAGCAATATAAAAAGTTAAAGCCAATAAACGAAACGTGTCTTTCTTAAAAAAAACTAATAACCTGAAATAATATTGAGAATAATAATGAAATGCAATAATTCTTGCTTATGGAACTTTGTATAGTAATGAACAAGGAAACCCACAACATTTAAAAAATTAAGTCATACTTACATTATTTCTTAATTTTATCGTTTGTATTATCATCATGTATTTATAGTATCTTCCTAAAATGTGTCAAACATGATATTACAGGTTTTGGTATAACTAATAAATGTCCTTTCAGTAATGTATCTACTTTTATTTACTTAAACACCTCTAACATAAAAGATCAAATATGTCAAAGTTTCATTATCTTCAATTATTTTGACCACTTTCTACTTCACAGATAATCCTTTATATTGTCAACATTCATGAAAGTGAATGTGAACAATTATGCATCAACATTACAAAGGGACATGTTAATTTAAACAGGTTGACTGGTTTGATATTTTAACCTGTTCATGCTATCTTTTTGAGGTATATTTTTCTTTTATCTGTAACACCCTGATATAGTCTATATTTTATAACTTAGATTCTACTAATGAGGGACTTTAATGGTCATGATAAATATAGGACATATATGCGTGTGGTAAATTATCATTTTATCGCCAACCTATTTGCCACCGTAAATTATCTATTCCGCCCTGATAAATTCGTTTCATTTTGCAGGGATCTTATCACAAACTGTTTACAGCTTTCCGCACTTTGAAAGCGGAAACACTAAATTGCATTTTAGTGATAGATACAAATTAAAGGCTATTAATAATATTTCTCAATGACAGATAATCTTTAACCGCTAAAGTGCCAAACTTAACATTTGTCCACTTCAATGTTTAAATTCCAACAAGCTGTTAAAACATATTCTGTGATAATGAATTTAAAAGAGCTCCTATCGGATGTCTTTTAAACAATTATCACAGGATAAGTTTTTAACAGCACACGGAACTAACAGTTGTAAGTCCTGCTACAATTCATGTGGGGCTCTAAATGCTAAACTATATGACTTTATGCGAGTCAGATACTTCTGATCTGTCTTAGGGAAGTGTCTCTTTTAAAAACGAATTTATAATTTATTTTAAATAGTTGATATATATTTAATATGCAGCAACGGTATACTAAATACATACTTATTTTTTATTCAGTATGGCATTAAATACAATTACTTTTGAGTATTCGAGTATAAACTAGTATGAACAATACTTTTGAGTATACCAGTAGGATATTGAATAAATTATATTTGTTGAGTGTACGAGTATGAGATTGAATAAACGATACTTTTTGATTGTACAAGTATAATATTGAATAAAAGATACTTGTTGAGTGTACGATAGACGGTATAATTCAATATGAGTTAAGTCAACATGTATAAGATATTTTGTTTTACATGTTTTTCTATTGTTATAATTCAGCTCTTTGGTTAGAACATTCACAATTATTCTTTCCTCAATATTCTTTTATCTTCAAAAACCCCCACTCAGATGCTACACTGGACCAATGGGTTAGGTGTACACACAAAGAAACTCATACTATTGCTGAGTTATCATTCGCCTTAAACATTTTATTACAAATTCAGACATAACGTTTCTAATTGTTGTGCACACTACTGCCCCGGGACGGGTACGCTTCCTAACATTGGACGAGTTTGTGTCACTGTTTATGTGACTCTCCAGATAACCTGTAAGTTTTCAGTTGGAGTCTGAAATGAGAATATCCGGTGAAAGAGTGTCAGATAAAGTTTTATGAAAAGAACAGAGTAGGAAATTGAGATAATTCTCTGGTAAGGATTGTATTTACGTTGACACAAATTGCTCTTTTAACAACTTTTTGGAAACAAATCCACGATGGTTTTAGTGCGGTGATTGTTCGCATTTTCTTCGAGGAAGTCGTTAGGGTAATTGTGCCCCTTCTGCCAGTGGGCTTATCTGCAAGATGGCGCTGAAAGACACGATTTACTTCTGATTGGCTAATTGTTGACACTGTTAGGGTCGCTCATGTCAACAAGACCATTTGCTGCTTGCGAAACATTCGTCGACAAATTCCAAAGCTAGATTAAAATTATCTGAATGATACGTCATTTTATCCAAGTTTGATGTTATTTCAGTGCTTAAATTGTACTCATTTGCCCACACAGTTCCTTATCACTAATAACAATTAGACTAATAGGCTTTTGAGTCGACCAACTTACATGCCACACACTTCGAAATTCGTCGAATGCTTCCTGTCTTTGGCAGTCGAGTGATTTACGGAGTTATCCCCCCTTTACGCTTGCTGGTGTTGCATCTGACTCGATGTTAGAATGGGAATATGTTTGTAATTTTTAACTTGGAATTAAATAATGACTTCACATAAATATGATTGAAATAATACTTATGAAAGTGTTGTCATAAAACGCTGATTAATGACATTTAGGTGACGCCAGGATTAACAAAACTCGACCTTGTTCTATTCGTTAGGTAATATATCTTACCAAATTAAAGTTATTATTTATAGCCAGAATAAAGTTTTTGGGGCCATTCGAAATAGCATTGGGTCATAAAACTGCATTACTAATCACACAAACTAAATTTTAAGCTTTAACGCTAAAAACTAATATGCATGAATAGGTTATCTGACCTTAACCCTTACCGTGCGGCTCATGGAAATATCAGGTCAGGCTACTAGCCTGATCCGAATATTTACGTGAGCCGCACGGTAAGGGTTAAGCAACTTGCACATTAGAGTCCTTTTTGAGGGGGAAATATTCTATGACACAGAATATTTAAAGTTATTACATTTACTCATTCTGTCGAGAAACCAGAGACCGGGTTTATCCAAGGAACCGACTTTGATCTTCAGGGAATAGTCGGCCTGGGTGCCAGTCTATAAGGTTAAGACATCTAAACTTTCCTCTTAACACTCTCGTTCCGTTCCACAAACTCTTGTAAGTTAAAAGAGCCTAAATTTCATCTAATTGCTTTTGTTTTATTCTATTATGCTCTCGTAAGGATTAGGCATCTTAACCGTCATCTGAGGGACCTCTTGACGAGTTAAGATGACTTAGCCGTATTGGAGCTTCTTGAAAGGGTTTGTGATTTGCATACGTTTGTCATTACGCTGAGACCCCAATGAGCCTCTATTCCACTAACGCCTCCACCCCGTTGTTAAGAAGGTAGAGCTTACTTTGAACCAACTCACGAGGAAGTAATGGTAATTTTATAGTCATATTTATTTGATAATATAATAGTTTGACATATAACACACACCTTTTGTTTTGTACTAAAAGTTGAATTTTCATATTTTTTCCCATTCACTAAATTCACTCATTTAATTATTTAGATCTTTTATAAATTCTTCCATAAACCCGCCCATGCCATGATACATCTGACAACCCGACATTTACCCATTATAACTGTATCCATAACCATAAACGCTAATGCCTTTTTATATTTTCATCATTGAAATTTATGATATTAATGTTTATTCTATATCAAGGTTCTAATTAAATGTTTAGTCATATTAACTAAAGCTTTACAGAAGCAAAGAATTTTACCGTCTGAATATAATGCAATACTGATATAATTAAGTCATTTTGCATGGGTATATACACACATATTTTTTAAACCCTCACCAATGAATGAATCAAAAGGTTTGCGTTTAGCACAGTTGGTGTAGCTCCAATGAGATGGATTTTATAGATTTATAACAAGTGTGGGGTAAAATAGTCCTCCCGTGACATAACGAGCCAAAATTGGAATTAATTTACTAAACTTGGCAGGGGGCCGTGCTAAACTGCTTCCGTTGTTTAAATCTTTAGATGTCATGAACATTACAAAAAAGTCCGCACTTCTTGTTTTCCGCTTGGGTTACAGAAGTATTCATTCATTATTGAAAGCAATTGAAGTTTCCGAAAAGAATCCACAAGGCGTAAAGGCTTTTAAATGTCCATATTATGGTCTTTAATATTGCAAAAAAGTCTTTCTTAAATGCACAAAAAGTTGGCTTTCGCAATAAATTGTATATCTAAATTTTGTTTTAGTTCTGTGGATAGGTATTATTTTGATCTTTAAATGACGTACTATTTTAAATAAAATTTGGTTGCCTCTTCTATTGTACAAACTAATTTTGTATGGCTTTTTAACGTGCATTTAATATTTGACAACATGATTGTCTTTTAAATTGACTTAAAGTGAAACATGCATAATTAAAATTGTTTAATGGTATATACAAACAATGTGCACTTTGCTTCTATGTGTATGAAAAAGTGTATTAGTTGCTGAAGTGTCTAGACACCACTAGACTAGCCACAAACCCTGTGCTCGATATTCTTCAATTGTCAGAGATAAGAAGACAACTTAAGACTGGCAACGGAGAATGTAAAAAGCTCCTAATGTAACTCTAATTCAAAGAAAGGCAACAACATCTCATGTATACCAAAGAAGCAATCGATTAATTTTAAAGAGTGTTACTCATTGCAAAAAAATAAACCTGAATGTTTTGTAAAGCCGTTAAGAAATTATAAATTTACTTCATACACACATGTAACAAAACTACCTTTTTAATTTTTAATTTCAAAGCCATTAGTCATGAATATTGTTTTTTGTTTTCGACATGACATGAAAACAATTTCACCAGCTACTAAAATTTATTTCCACATAATCAATAATTCGTCGTAAATAATATTGTATTTATTAATATAACTTCAACGAGAGGTTTAACGTATTGTATTCTGAATGAGGCAAGTGTTTATCGCTTGCTATCTCTCGAAATGAATAGCTGCGTCTGGTTTTGGTAGTCGCATCAACTGCCTCTGCAAAACGCTGTGGTCATTAGCGTCCAGTCTCCCACTAATGAACGACATCGAGTTCTATTTCCCCAGGAACAACAAAGCAGGCCCTAGTGTGCATATCAGTGTCACGGGTGTAATACCACCCACCACATGGCCTCTTGTCGGCGGCAATGATAACCTCTGTCCACACAGTAATTCATCGGACAACTTGTAACACCTCATTTAAACATGTACATTTACAAAGTCGTATGTAATGCATAATGTGCCCAAAAAGAGTCCTTTATCTATTGTGTATCTAACGTTTGCAACGTGTACATACTGTGTTCGACTATTTGTGATCGAAATCGACACGTATATAGCCAAACTTGTCATTCAGAGTTTGCAGCTCCTCGACGTATAACAGTCCCATATGCATATTGTATTAAATCGTGTGAAGCAGCAGATGGGTTTTTATACATATCTGTTTATACTTCAATAAATCCAAATCAAACCTAAAAACAATCCTTGCAATTACAACTATTAACCAAGGTATATGACTGCTTTACCTCAGATTGTCTGTGATATCGCCAATTTAGGGGAAGAACGTTGTTTTGTTAAGAATAAAGTTCCGAACTGCAGGAAATTGGTGGATATATCAAAGTATGAATGGCAGTTTTTTTCACAAGTGTCAAAAAGTGGAATACGAGTAACAAGCACAGTTTATATTTGTTTAACATTAGTTGACATGTCGGTTGTATCGGGAAATGATAAATAGCCCACAAACACAAGGAATTCGATTTATAATTTACTCCGTTAAATAATTCAACACCTCGATAAAACAACAATAATACAAACAACACAAATCTGAACGTTAAATAAAACCGCAATATACAAATCTAGAAAATCAATAAAACCACTGGACGGGGAAGTCCATTTACATCAAACACTTTATTAATGAAAGTTTAAATAATTACAAGTCGACTATCGCTGTTCTAGTGTTAGTTTTCACATAATAAAATGCTTAAGCGATTTGTGACATTCAATATTTACATTTCTGTCACTGGGTACTTTGATCATCCAGCTGTGAAATTGATGCCGGTCACCATCGTGGTTGACACGTAAAATATACCAGCAAATCAATTGCAACCCGCTCCATGTTGTGTCGAGCACGGGGGAATAAAGATATGGTGATAGGTAGATACGATAAGGTAATTGTTGCCATAGGAACATAACACTGGAAGTGATAAAAGTTACAGTCGTCTAGACAAAATAAATTCGTGTCTTTGATAAATAGACATCGGTACGACAAGTGAAACACTTTGTTCCCAAACATGTTTTGATTTTTCAAGTAAGCAATAGAGGCTTCTGCGTTTAAAAGTCAAGCTGAAATAAGTTTATACAATGTAATCGGCAAAACTCGTTGCGTGCATGCAAGAAAAGAATAGTGCAAACTATGTCTGGTCATTTAGAAGTATTTTCACATGTTAATAACAAAGATTATAATAGGCAAATATTATAAGACAACAGATCACTTCGAATAATTATATTTTTCTTTATTTAAATCAATTTAATTGAGTCCTAGATCAGACTTGATACTGGTTTTCTCCGTTTAAAAGAGGTTATACAACCATTGAAAAGGAAAATTAACTGTTAATTTAAATGATATTTTGGAAAATATACGTGCAATAATAAACTGGCTATATATATATATATGTTGTAACCAAGTGATATCTGTCTTCCAGGCACCCCGCCACGCATTCAAGCACCCCCAAAGTGTACACTGCGCAAGCACAAGCCGAACCGGAAGCCAAGGACGCCATTCACCACCACCCAACTTCTGGCGCTGGAGCGGAAATTTCGGGAGAAGCAGTATTTGTCGATAGCAGAGAGAGCAGAGTTCTCCGCCTCTCTTAATCTCACAGAAACACAGGTGAAAATCTGGTTCCAAAACCGACGTGCAAAAGCTAAGAGACTGCAAGAAGCCGAACTGGAAAAACTAAGAATGGCGTCGAAGCCAATGTTACCTCCGACGTTTGGTATTGCGCTCCCATCGGCGGCTACTACCGCTTCACTATATGGACACCATTTAGCTCGAACGCATTTTCTTCATCCGGGCTCTTTCCCGGCTCTTGGTTTTTTCCCAGGGTCCCCAGGACTTTCTTTGTATCCACACTGATATTCAAAGACTATTGTTTATTAATTGTTACATCATTTCGCAGTGCTTACCTAAATTTGGCCTTGACACTGACTTCTCACAATTATGTCGTTACTTATCATGGAATACATTTAATTAAATATTTATGTAAGTAAACACTCAGGTTTCTCTTCAAATTACATTTTCTTTAAACTATATTTTACCTGTTTGTGATTTTCCCCATTTGTGTAGTTCATAAAAGGATGAACTAACACTGTTAATATACCCAGCGTTTTGTTACTGTGCAGGGCCCCGTTCCCCAAAGCGATCTAAGTCTAAGTTGATCGTATGTAATTTTTATAACATTATCCTGTGGAGTTGTTTCTTGTCATAGGCTTATTACTGTCGTAGTGCAGAGATCGATTTGGAACCGGTGCCGAATGGCACCGGTTCTAAATCGATCTCTGCGCTACGACAGTCGTAAGCAAATGTTATATTTAAGCATTTACGATCAACTCAGCCTAAAATCCCTTTGAGGTACGGGTCCCTGAAGCGTCCATACTGCACCACCAGCTTCTGTAGCGTTATCTCAGCGTCGGAAAGTTCTTGCACGTGAGGAGTTTTAGATAAGCTATACCTCTTGTCAGGTCATTGTGATAATTTTGTTGTATAAAAGAATCTTTATTGTAAATAAACCATTTGAATGAAAATGTTTTGTGTGTCTGATGAAAAAAATAACTGCATGACGTTTGAGTTCACATAGACGTCACAAGACGGCGCAGTACAGGTGCTATCACTGGGCCAATAGTTGTAAACTATGCACTTTCCAAAGAAATACAATTGTTTACAAATGTCAAGTTCGATATTAACTGTGTTTTTTTTTCTAAATACAATTTTGGTGAGTGTTGAAAAAGGGGTTTGGGGTGGGGGTTGTGAGGTAGGTGATCATCTTTACAGTTTTCAACGATTTTGACATTTGTAAACCAAATCTATTGGCTTAGTGTATGTAATGTTTAAAAATTCAATCGGCTATAAATACATCAATCATTAATGTTGGCGTCCATGTATGTTGTAGGAAACTAATTAATCGACAAACATGTTTAATCCTGAAAAATACTGAATATAGAAGTTCAATAAAATACAATTATGTGAAAGAAGATCCAGACAGACACTAACATTACATGTTAAAACGGTACGGCAGATCCCAACTGGTGGAAGTGAATCCCAACTGGTGGAAATGAATCCCAACTACTGGAAATGAATCCCAACTGGTGGAAGTGAATCCCAACTGGTGGACGTGAATCCCAACTGGTGAAAGTGAATCCCAATTGGTGAAAGTGAATCCCAACTGGTGGACGTGAATTCGAACTGGTGGACGTGAATCTCAACTGGTCAATTGAATCTCAGCTGGTAGAAGTGAATCCCAACTAGTGGACGTGAATCCCAACTGTTGGAAGTGAATCCCCACTGGTGGAAGTGAATCCCAGCTGGTGGAAGTGAATCCCAACTAGTGGACGTGAATCCCAACTGGTGGACGTGAATCCCAACTGGTGGAAGTGAATCCCAGCTGGTGGAAGTGAATCCTAACTGGTGGAAGTGAATCTCAGCTGGTGGAAGTAAATCCCAACTGTGGTGGAAGCAGTACAATACATTATAAATAAGAAATGTTTCATTCTGTGTCTCACGTTGACAGAACACAGCAAACTACTGTTGTGTGTCATTAGATTTTCCTGACGTTCATAAAATGCAAATACTTGTCATCCAGTCTGCCCATTGTGTGCTGCTACTTGCCTAGTTCATTATTCCAGTTTGAAAGCTAATCGTCTAAAAGATATGCATCAATAAAGGTCGATTACTTGCTATTAATTTCTTGTTGACTTCGTCATGCAAACTAATTAACAGCCGTGTTACCAATAACAATACACGCCAACTGTGCTGGCTAATTGGGTACTTCTGGGTGCACCAGGTAGCACAGGTAAACCACCAAGAACAAAGAGATGATCTACAACGCCACCAGTAATTATCTCCATTCTCCTATTCCAGTCAGGCGATATACGTGGTGAAATATGAGCCACTTACAAGGCCGATATGATTAAAACTTATAAAACATAGTAAATACACAATGAAGTGAAGCAGTGTTATTGTTAGAGGACGTTCTCAGTGTGTCTTTACTGGGGTCAATCGTGAGATAGTTTACACTGTAAATCGATATACTACCACCGCTACATTCCAGGTTTAGTACATATATGTCTGACTGCGCCCATCTGCTGAACAACACCGACATGTACACTACATCCCACGTTTAGTACATATGTCTGACTGCGTCCATCTGCTGAACAACACAGACATGTAAACTACATCCCACGTTTAGTACAACAACACCGACATGTACACATGTCGCCATGTACTGTTAAAGATTGGATAGGGTGCTGTGCCAAGAGAATACGCAACTGTTGATAAATCTCGTGTTTGTATCATCTCACGGTGTCCCCTGTCTACAGTTCCATCAAGCTGACAGCGACAGACAAGGCACACCTGTCTCGTGCCCGTCACCTCTCCTAACTGCAACATTCAAGCTAAACAAAAGTGTAATTGCTGTGGTATAGTTCTTAGTGATGGGATATGTTATGGTTGATATGTTTGGGTTCCGGTAAATATCACATGGTATACATACATAAGCAATATCACATGGTATACATACATAAGCAATATCACATGGTATACATACATAAGCAATGCTGCAAACAAACACTGAGGTTTCTTGCAGGAAGTCATCCATGTGCTTTTAGAAAACATGTGCTGTTTTACTTTTTAGTAACTCAAGATGAATAAACACAAAACCATGCCTAAAGATAATGTTGAAAAATTAGTTTTCACAATGACTTTCAAGACTTAGTTTCTGATTGTTTTTTTTACAGGTTTTGCTATTGTGACGTCACAGGATATTCATGCTTATTATGACGTCACATTACAAAGCTGTATAACTCTGTGTTGAGTGTGCCTATCACAAAACATAAATACAGCAGAGTAACATTTTATTAGTACAACTGCTATAATTATACAAACTATTTAAAATGTTTACACCTGAAAGAATCTTATGAAATAGAAATAATACCGAATTTCGTACATAGTGGCAACGCATTACTCAGTATGTTGACGAGTGGAAGACGTTGGTGGAAGATGTAGTCGACGTATTGTAGCTCTGATTTTACTTTCGATCTAAGTCCGATGTTTTTTCCTCAAAAGAACATAATTACATAACAGGTTTTGAATAATGTAACAGATCAATTTTATTGACACACAATTCCACAAGATTGAATGTGAAAAACGTCTTTATCAAATGTGAGGGCAGGTTCAACAACTCGACCTGTTACACTTTTCAAAACCTGTTATGTAAGGCCAAATTTAAACATGTTGTGGTTCCGATTGCCTGACCTTGCCTACAACATAGGTGCCGACACTAACTGTTTTATTTATTATGATGACAAAAATAACATATTATCTACTGCAGCCTAAAACCTAGTTTATCATATTAACCCTTAAAGTGCTGAGCACAACATTTGCTCACTTTAGTTTTCAAATTCTAACCGATACAGGCTTTGGAAACCTATCCTGTTACAATTTGTTTAAAAGAGTTCTTACATAAGCTCTTTTAAACAAATTGTCACAGGATAGGTTTTTAACAGCACAAGATGGTAACAGTTTTAAGACTGGCTAAAAACCATTCAGCACATTAAGGGTTAAAATTTGATATCAGGAAAACATATTTTAATAAAAATTGAATTCCCGACCTACCCTAAATTTTATAAAAACATGTAATCGCAACCACAACATTTTTGTTTGGCCTTATAAGATTAAGAACATGTAAACCAGTGCACTTAGTGTTTACATATGTCACCTGCAGAAGTAAAGACACTTATCTCTGCTCTCAGAGTTGTGTTGTAGTTGTGGTATGTAGGGAGTGTCAGCCATCTCTACCAGATTCCCATTGCCTGGTGGATCAGGTTAACGTTTTGAACACGAGGATACGTATAAGTAACGTATACGTGCATGAGCCTACCTTTATAATACTAAATCTCCGCACTTTCTTAGTCCTGCACTCGTTATAAACTGTGCACTTTCCAAATTAAGAAAAAATGTTTTCTATGGAAAGTGCACATTTTACAACAATTTCAGCATTTTAAAGTTAACCCATTCGTTCAGTGTTCGCAGACCTATCTTAAGACATTCAACACACATTCCTGACACAGCAAGAAATGGTTTACAAAGGAAATAAATAAAATACACGCAAACGAAGACCGAACAAAAAGTCCAAGGTTTATAGACTGTACTACACGATATGTTTCAAACTTGTAACTCTAATCTTTTAACATATTGATTTCGTTGTCACTTCAGCTGACTGATGTGTTCTTGCTGGTAACTTCATTACTTTTTGCGAATAAAACAAATGCCTATCTGACTGTATCGCATCGTGTCTTTAAGCGCACAGACAGCATAAACAAGATTACTGCGGTGAGTGGGTATTAGCGTTGTATACATACACACAGGTAAATCAACGCAGGATTAGGTGAAGGTAACTTTATACCTATGAAACAAAGCTTCTTCTGACATAACTCATTACTTACATCGTGACGAGAAAAATGCAAACAAAATAAAGAGCTATATAACGCAGACATATATAAACTCATCTATTTGTCATATTCATATATAAAAAAAATAATTCGTTGTAGCACACACACGATACAGTTTTACATTAAACCGACGAGGTAACAAAGATACAGCAGGGCATCCGATTGTCGCCTCGCTGAAATTATTTAATATCATGTATATTTATGCAGAACAATCTATGATCCTAATATAAGTAAATTTAGTTATTTTGCCCATTCTTTGATGTTATGAGATAGGTACTTAGTGAAACTGGGGGTCTACCAGCGCGACAGGGCGAGAGCTGAAGGTAGTGTTGTGGGGATATAGCGGGTATTCAGACTTGTTCGAGCGGAGAAAATTTATCGGCAAATGAGGCCTTTTGATATCCTCATTCTTTCACACCCTCCCGTGAGGGAGCCAGGAGATTGAAACGGGGTCTTTAGCTCTCCAAGGATCACGAATCACAAGGCAGACGCGCTCAGCCGGCCACTGATGGCTTAGCCCTTAATAGGGGCCACTTAGAAAAAAGAATCATTAGTTAATTTACAAATACGTGTGAACACGGAGTTAATTAATGCCGGGTTTGCTTCCTACAGGGCACAGCAAGCGTGGAAGACTTATTGAGCTGGGTTGAACAGACTTGGCGCGAAATTCGTCTCGAAATGTCGTCTGCCACATATCGGCGTCATCTGTGGTGAGAATAGGACCCCCGAGCCCTGGGCGTCACTGGTGATCTGAAAAGAGCTCCCTTTGCTCGCTTCAAGCGAATGTCGAACATAATGGGGTATGAAATTGAAGCGTAATTGTGATGAAAATCATATCGAGATCATATCACCACTGGCTATCAATATGCAGCGATAGCTCCAGACCTGAAGTTGCAAACAAACCTCGCTTTGTGCTGTTTGTCACGTGGTAGATAATACACCGGAGCTTTACGAACAAAGCAGTTATAAGCAGAGGATAAGTTTATATAAAAACACGATGAATAGTGGAATGCTCTTTTTGATTTATGTAACGCTTTCATCTTGAAATGTGTAATATTATCACCTGTTGGGCTTCAGGTTTAATTCTGAGGCCAAACAAAAAACATGTTTTGGTTTCGATTACATGTCTTTAAAATTTGGAGTAGGTCGGTCGGGAATTCTATTTTTTTATTAAATTTTTTTCTGATATCAAATTTTAACCCTTAAAGTGCCGAATAGATTTCAGCCAGTCTTAAAACTGTGACCACCTTGTGCTGTCGAAAACCTGCAGGAGCTCTTTTAAACAAATTATCACAGGATAGGTTTTCGACAGCCTGTATCAGTTGGAATTTGAAAACTAAAATGAGCAAATGTTGTGCTCAGCATTTTAATAGTAAATAAGATAAAATAGTTTTTCAGCTACAGTAGGTGATGTTATTTTTTGTCATTATAATAATAAAAAAAGTTAGGGTCAGCACCTATGTTGTAGGCAAAGTCGGGTAATCGGAACCACACCACTTGTTTCTTTGGCCTAACTACGTTCCTCGTAGAATTCCCATTTGTAATTAATATGCCGCTGATATTGAAGCCGGCATTTCAATTAACAAATACTTAAACCGTTGAGAACTGTGGCCTTTCCATTAAAAAGTGTTTTGAAAGTACACTGTTCACAAGATTTTGGCGTTGGTAAAAATGTAAATTTTCCCCCAAGGAACGTGTTTTTCGAAAATTTACAGTTTACAACAATATTGGCATTTAATGCCAAAATCGTTGAAAACTGTGAATTTTCGAAACTTAATTACGTGTAAGCTCAACATATCTATAGGTTCGTATCAGCAAATTAACTAAAATCAATAGAAAAAATAAACAGACTCATTTCTTATTTAGGCATTTTATTTAGCTCCAGATCTTTGTACAAAAATTATTTCGAGGATAGATTTGATGCGTTTAAGCTTTGCTTAAACAGTCAGCATGTAAAGTCGTTAAGAAACTGTCAAATTAAACAAGTCACTGATTCACTACATTAATTTCTTGTGCAAATATACAAAGAACAATAAATTTCGATTCTTTGTCATGGAAAACATGGTATAATAGTAAGATTTAACATTCCATTACCGGGTCATACAAATATGGAAATTAGGTACCTCACGTAGACAAAAAACAGATCTGTGCGCATCAAATCAACGCACCGACTGTACCACGTGACTCAAATAAAAAACAATCGTGTTAAATACATGGGACTAGAAGTAACTGACGCCTGTGTTCAAAGAACGTGATGAGATCGCCACGTGCACACGTAGTGCTTTTATGTACATATTTATTCAGAACGGTAAATAAATAAAAAATTCTTCCTCGGTGTTGGAATGAATGGTATAAGTAGCCTTGACTACGATCGCCATTACCGGAAGTCGTGGTATCCTAGCAACGTAACTCCGTAGTTGCCACATACCACAATTTCCGGTTACGACACGAGTGAAATATATCGCCCTTTTATACTTAAATAAATAACTTTTCTTAAAATATAACAACATTATGACTGCGCCTTCAACCATTCTCAGTAAAGAAAGGGGACCATCTCAAAAGTTTATCGTATAAATAAACTCTAAATAGTACAAATCGCTGATGAGGATCAATTTGCAATAGATGCAGTGACCCCTGCTAGGGTAAAATAACTAACCTTTGAGATGGTCCCGATATTATGTTCACATCCATATATAAATGTATAAAAACCAACCCTATATACTATACTATTTATCTGGCTAGATCTTTTAGTTACCAGAAAGTAACAAACCTAAGGTCGTTTTGTATTCAAAGATGT